>JAWPHD010001590.1:0-308026 GCA_037043455.1 Cyrtodaria siliqua | reverse complement strand
GCAAAATGAGGAACAAATGCTTTCGTGGTTCTTTTTATGGACGCTCTTATGGGGAAGCAATGCGCTCAATCAAAGGACCAGCAGGTAACTGGTGTGAAACCCGACTCCGCATTCATTGACACATACAGAAGCCGATCACGGAAATATGTTCAAACTTTAAAATCTCAGCAACAGTCAGAAAACAAAGTTAAGAAACGAAAAAGGCAATTGAATACGCAGTCTCAATGTAACATCAAAAAGGCAAAACTCCACTATGGACCTGACGTTTTAGATGATACTGATGATATTCCGGAAGCAGAACTTCAAATGAAAATCACACTGATCAACCGGCTGCAGCGAAGTCAGATGGTTGCAGACAAGTCAGATTGGCAAAATTGTTGAAAATGAATGGTTGGGTTAGTATTTTTACTTTCTGTTGCGTATTTTACTAAAATGTGAGGGAAATGATTATGTAGATTTGAAAAGGAATGACAGAGGAAGTTTTCACATTAAACATCCGTTAATAAAACGACGTTAGTGCGTATAGCACCCTGTATACATGTCCAAAGATTTGTAAAAGCAATGCGATTCCATGGGTAAATGTTTCTCTGCAGTGTTTCTTAGTGTTAATTTTTACACATTAATATTGTTATGTAGAAATTTACCACTGTACAACTGTGCTTTGTTAGCAATTTTTGTTATTATTTTCTGTTTTTCAATACCAAACATTTATAATTGTTCTGTTCTATGCACCAAACACCAATATTAATCTCTTTATGAACAGCCTCACTATAAATGGTAATTATCTTATAAATGCATTTTGAAAGATGGCCTGTGCGTTAATAATATAATAATGTATTTAATATTTCTTATTTAAACTACTACACTCAAGTGATAAGAAAACGCATATATTGTATATACTGCACACTTAATTACACATAATATTCCAAAGAAATCCCAAGATGTTTTTTAAAAAGAAAGTTGCAGTTAACTAGAGAAAGGACACAACTGTGATGTTGTAGACGTTTTAATCACACTACAATTTGTAACAAGAACTTCATAAATGTTGAAGTAGCTCTTTGAACAATTGAGCTAGTTCAGTACTGTATTTAACGTTAATAGTTTGCAAAATGTTGCATCCTCAGTTTGCTCACATGATTGAGCCAAACGCGTACTCTGTGAATAATGAAACATTGAAGGAATACTATTTGCTGTATTATTTGTTGTTTTAGTATTTTTTCCAAAAGGAAAGGTCTTACGTAGCCATGTACCATTCGATTAAAAGCAGCATATTGTACATATAATATATAGCGGAAATTCCCGTGTTGCGTTTTCATATCACTTGAGTGTACTTATTTTCACATGTCTGATTGAATACTGCATTGTTTTCTGTGTTTTGCATTTGTAGTTTTGTCGAAAAAATCAAAGGAAGACTGCTGCAGCACCAGAACAATGTGAATCAGAGGCCAGACCAACAGCAGTCACATCTACAAGTACCAACACACTTGTAGTTCTAACAGAACACTGTCATTCAGATGACAGAACAACAGCAGGCACATCTACAAGTACGAACACACCTGTAGCAGTAACAAACAGGACACTGTCAATCAAAGGCCAGACCAACATCTACAAAACCCGTTTTTACTGAGGCAGCAGTTGACTCCAGTGTTGTGTTGTGCACTTTAAATAAGTCAGTACCTATGTGCATGGTTATTGTTTACAACACTGCTTTCCTCTCAAAAGTGAATAATCCTAAATTTGAAAATAATAAACATATCATGAAATAACATAGAAAATGCATGGCAGTTGTGAATTGCCTTTGTTTTCATTTATAGTGTACATTTTCTTTTTATAATGTTACTGTTGATGACCACTTGTTTGATTACAGTAACTGAATGATTAAGATATCTTAATCTTAAATAACATGGTTTTCCTTCTAGAAAATGTTCAGATGTTACATAATGTGAGAGCAAGAAGTCACAATTATTGAATTTATATGACACAGATGTACATAAAACAGTTTAAGAAATGGATATTTTACAAAGCTAAAAACACTTTTATGTCCTGAACACTTATGTATCACTTATTGTGTAAAAAATATTAATTGTAAATAGCATAATTTACACTTTATATACTACATTTTACAGCCAAATGACATTCACTTAAGACGAGCTGCACACACGAAATGTGTAGGCCGGGAAATGAGTCACAAGTGGGTTATAGATGACAACACTGGACAAACCAAGTGGTATGATGGAGTCGTGTTGGATGTTCTGAAAGGTCAAGACTGTTATTTAACTGCCATAGAAAACGGTCAAGTTACAGGGAATCAATAACAATGTAAAGCTAGTACAATAATTATTATCACGACTGCTGCTCTACTGTTGATTTTGAGGAATATTACGTTTTTACCTTGACCCTTCACACAGGCAGGGAAGTTATCGCTTCACATACATTCTGAATATATAGTGTAACCTTTTTCATTATTTACACTATGTTACACATTTCATTTACAAATATCTAAAGTCAGAGGTTTATTGTGCATTTCGTTGAAATCGACATTTGCACCTTCAGTTTTTGTTGCATGGGTTAGACTGCATTGCAAAGCGTTTTTAATAAATCTGTTATTATTTACAATAACTCACTGGAAATTAATTCAGTTTTATTTTTTTTATACCACCAATGAAATGAAAGAAAGAGTCCAATACCACTGCTGACTGTCTACATTGCAGAAGAGTTCATTTTATTTAGTGAAAAAAAAGCAATAACTTAGTGATTTTAAATTAATTCTCTTACCCTGCTAAGGGCGACTACTTAGCCTTTGCATCTAGTGTAACTCCAGATTAACCTGGAGTAACTCAGAGGCCGATCACGGTTTACACTGTTTGGCATCTCATCAGTCATTCCCCCAAAACACAACTTGGTACCATAAATGGAACGGTCTTAATTCAAAGAAAGCACAGTCCATGCTACATTCATAGAAGGATAAGGGTTAATATATTAACAACTGTAACTGAAGCATCAACGAGTGTCGTTTACAATATGTGTTCAAATAAATTGTTTCAAAACTTGTATATAGCAAACAAATATTTAGTGAACATGTATTTTGTCAGTTCTTATATTCTTTACTCATGCAACGTAAAACAAATAAAAATTTAGCGTCTTTATACTTGTTCACGTGTATTACTGATGCATTCGCACATGTGCGATTACCTTTTATTGCATACCTTACTATAAATAGTAACAAATTAATGAAAGAAAAAATCCTGTACCGTCTTACCCTAGGCCAATATCACTGCATTTCCATGCAAGTGCGCTAATAAGATAAATTGGCATTGAGCCAATAAACTTTTTTTGGCGCACTGTGCCAAAGAAAGTTATTGGCAAACTGTCAATAACTTGTTTTCGGCCCGCGAATGCGTATGTGTTTCCTTTACTAAAATGGTAACCTTTGAGCTATCAAAAAAACACCGCCCAGTCAAACTTCATGGCAACAGAAGCCGAGCGCGAGCCCCATCTAGCAATTCAAAATGTCGTCCGTTCAAGAGACTGTTAGTCTCTATCATCTAGACACTCTCAAGCTGACTACGAGCACAGCCTGTAAAGGCTGTATACACAACTCAAAAGACGATGTATTCTGGGCTACTACACTCGCATTCAGTAAAAAGAAATGTCTGAAGCAAGAGTTGCTAACACAAATGGAGCAGATCCATATACAGACGAAGAACTGAACAAGCTTCGAAATAAATCTCTCATTTACTATGATATAATATTGATAAGTTTACTTTGACAATCTTCATCCACTATACGATTTTATATATATCATGTTGTTTTTTATCTAGTGACTGCAATGAACTTCTGAAATAAATTCACATCAACTCGCGACATTTAGATAACATTTATATGTGCCACATAATGTATTCTAAAAAAAATAATTTCGTACCTTTAAATTGATTTTTATTCACTGATAAATAAAGTCCATGTGTGTGGTTTCTTTTACCAGCACAGAGGTAAACAGAAAACATGACAACGACAAAGACAAACAACGTCACTTGATCTAGTTATGACGATTTTATGTTGCGTCACGACTTGACGTAATTCAAATCAGTGGTGAATTCAAGAGGGGGGATGGGGGCGCACCATTACATGTTTGCTATTAAATGAATATACTTTTCAATATGAATGATTTGCTTTTAAAATCTAGAAAACCCGGAGGCTCTTACGAACGCGATGCGGCTTAAAAATTCATGAATACCATCCAGTTTGGTCTGCGTGATAGACAAAAACACCAAACTATCCTATACTGTAGGGGATCTATTCGAAGGATCTAAAGCTACTTAAGGACGACATCTGAAGGAATCGATTATGTTGTATTTACTGAGAGGGCAATCAAGACGAGGAACGGAACTGAGAGTGAACTTTTAATTAATTAAAACCATGATGGATTATTAAAAGTGAATCGCAACAGAATACACCTTGAATATATATTCACAAAAATTACATTTGAAATCTAATATTACATTCAATAAAACATATATTGTGACATTTATGTTATAGTCTAGATTGAATTAGACATGTTCATATAATCTATAAGGAAAACAAAACAAACCAAACAAACAAAAAAAAACATGTGTAGAAAACATATTAATTAAAAGATATTCCTATTGTCTTTTTGTTTCCTCGTAGAATGTATGCAATAAAAAACTCATTAAACGGCAATGGTGTCCCCAACCTAGTGAAGTATTGGCACGAGAGCTTTATACATGTTTAAATAAAAATGTACTATTATGTCTATGTTTTCTAGTACGGAAAGACAGTTGTGGATAAAGATACATGAACGGGACGTTAATTTGGTCATTACATAAGTTGCTATATCATGGATGTATTCTAACTGTATATATATAAAACTGGTGAACTGATATCTGGTGGGTTTTTTTACCGCGCATGCGCAGACATTTTTTCGTGAAAATTTGAGGAAGCCATTTTTTGCTGGACGGTAGGGCAACGTCATTTTCATTGAGCATTTTAAACTTGTCGCAAAAATGTTCGTTGGTAACGATTCGTGACGAAAGGTAGGTTCGGGTTTATGTTGTAAGTGTTGAGGTAATGTATTGGATAGATATAGTTGAAAGTAGGTCACAGGAGCTCCACTGAATATTTTTAAGAGACACTCGGCACAGTCAATGAGTACCAGCTAACACTAATTCAGTAACTGAGCTGCTCAGTCTCACTTCGACTCGTCCAACGGTACCGTAAATTGACCAGTACTAAGCTATGTAAAAGACCAGACGCAGGAGTATAGATATACATTGAGCGTCCAGCGCAACTGCGTGCTCAGTCAATGTATAAATTATTTGAGGAAGTGTGGAACCCAAAATGTTCCTAGAAGGAATGGACAGGTAGGCCTTTATTACGCTATTAAACTGTAGTAAAATTTTTCATTGATCGGACCACCGTCAACATATCAGTCTATTCTTAAACAATAACTGGAACTATGATACCGTTTGTGTCAATTTACTGGCGAACGCATAACTGGGAACCAGTCAAAATTGAACCATATCTATCTAATTCCGACACGGAAGTAAAAGCAAATGAGAAAGTAAAATCATTTACTGAACAACAAATGTATGTAATAAACAATAAAGACTTATATTCATCACATTAACTGAAAATATTTGAGATATAATTTCAGGTGTGGAGGAGTTGTGGCACAGGAAATTGCATATTTTGATTATTATTACCTGCGGTCAAGTAGACGTTTACAAAGTTATTTGATACATTATGTATCAACTACATACATGTTGTACACTGTCGTGTGAAGAAATGAATTTCCTATCCGACAATGTCACTCTTCCTACGATCTCTTGTCAACTCGCCGAAATATCAAAATCAAAATTCACCAAAGTGCAATTTACATGTAAATATACCCGTCATTGGTCTGGATATCTGGTTAACATTCCAGAATTATGTGTCTGTTAATTTCGGAAATCGGATGCAATCAAAATATTGCAACTGACGTCATAATTCGTCATTATGTTCTGCATTATGATGTAAGTAGAATCTTGAGTACATCAGATTGCCGAATATAGCAGAAACACAATTTTGGAATGTGAGTCACGCTATTGTGACGTAATCAATATGGTGACATTCAATATACATCTGTGTAATGCTGCGACGAAGTGTATAATATGTTAGTATTGGATTATTTCTTGTCTTGGTCTTAGAAACGGGACGCATTTCCCATATATTCCTCAGGAAATCTATCAATTAAATCAGTATTCAAAGCACCTTGGAATGAAACTTGCTGACAAATGCATTGTGTAATAAATATTTGGGTTCTGATGCAGTTTTGAAATGTTTTTGTCTGACACAGGGCCTTTTCCAGGTATTTTGGGAAAAGGACCCTGCCCGGATTGGGATAATTTGCGGCTTTTTTTTGATGAAATTGAGAAAACTACACAACTAAAAACTATTAAATCAAATATAAATTTAATACAAAGACCCAGCAAGCAAGGGTAAATGGGACCCATATGGGCTATATCCGGGCACGCCCATGTGGGATTACCCATATGGGTCCTATATGGGTCCCACATTCAGCAAGCCCATGTGGGATTACACATATGGGTCCTATATGGGTCCCACATTCAGAAAGCAAGGGTAAATGGGACCTATATGGGCTATATCTGGGCACGCCCATGTGGGATTACTTATATGGGCCCTATATGGGTCCCATATGCTTTGCTAGCTGCTTTGACCCATATGGGCTGCCCACATGGGACCCAGGTTAATCCCGGTTGCACTTTTGGTATGGGGCCCATGTGGGCAGCCCATATTGGGCCCGTATGGAAAACAACATTGGACCCATATGGGTCCCATATGCTTTGCTAGCTGGGCAGTTAAAGGTCTCACTACAGAATTACCTCCCTTGGACATGACTCTCACTACAGAATTACCTCCCTTGGACATGACGGTAGGAAGATTCTTACACCGTAAAAAACTAGGGCTGTGTTAATCGGTTTGCTCTGAACTTGGAAATGTGCAATCATTCTCTTATTTCTGCCTTCAGGTGACAAGATTGGAACATGTTCATGACTTCTGGCAAGTTTGGATGCCACTGGGTGATTTTCGAGGAATATGTGATACTTTGAAAATGAGTAGGAATACAGTTGAATTATCAGTGAAATGGAGCTAGTTTTGAGGGGTACCAAAGAAGACTGGAATTTAAAAAATATAATCTGGTCAACTTTTGATTTTTTGTGGATATTCTGAGCTTCAGAGGAAGGTTTGCAGATTGAGGGGAGATTTAAAGACCAATGGACATTTTAAAGTATGTTTGCAGTGGTCCACAAGTGACCATTTTTACATATATTATATAGTGTTGATTAATTCACTAGTGAGACGTTAAACAACCCTCATCTGGATCAGGGAAAAGCTTGAAAGACAGCGCCTGTTGTTGCTAGATTTGATTTTTTTAAAGTGAAATCTTGATTTTAGAGTGAAACAGTGTATTTTTAAGGCATAACATGGATTTTGATAAGTATTTGATGCTTTTGCAGTGTAAAATAGACTACTTTGCTTCTAGTCGGACCCCGTGCATGCTTTATAACCGTCATTTGGGACTTCATAGACGAATCTGTGGTCAGAAAGTGTCAGAATATGGGAGACAGTCGATTGTTTTGGCTGGGAGACATACTCAGATGAACATGTTAGCTCACAGAGTGATGTATATGTGTGCGATGTGTGTTCCTAGTATTCCTAGGGGAATGGACGTGTCTCATCTCTGCCACAACAGTTTATGTTTGCGATTTGACCATCTCAGCTTGGAGCCTCATAGCGTCAACATGGAAAGACAAAGATGCCTGAACATGATACCAATACTGTGTTTAGGACATAAAGAGTATCCTGATTGCATGCTTCATGTGAGTAGATTGTATATATTATCCTATTGTAGTGTTTCATGTCAAATTGTTACCCCACCCACTTTTCATATAGCAAAATGTGTGGTGGTCATTGTTTACTTGTCGAGAAGGTCAGTTGAGTATGTTTTATGTTGTCGTTGGTCATCGTATACTTTAAAGGGACACTGTCCGTAACTTTCAGCTTATAAAACACCCAATAATTATGTTCGCAAACATTATACACTAAACATTATTCAATATTTACTAATTAAAAGCAAGATTGTTTAACGGAATTCAATCGCGGTACAAAAAAAAGCAAATCCACAAGTGGATTTGAACTTGCAGTAAAAATAAGTGTGCGTGAGCGTAAAGTTGTCGGAACTCGCTCCCGACTGACTGAGCTAAGCGGGTTATACATATTACGCAATACATACTATGGTGAAAACCTAGTGCGCTATGGAAGTCACGTGAACGCATAAAAGGTAAATATTGTGGGTCCCACTTTATTTACATTTAACAATTAAAACTTCTTTTTTTTTCAAACTCACGAATGTATTCCTACATACTTCTTAGGGTCTATCCTCATGTTTTCATGTATACATTTCAATGAATAAAAGTCAGACAGTTATTTAGTTATGCTCAATATCTGCTTACTTACGGACAGTGTCCCTTTAAATTTGTTCACTTTGTTGATACATCTGGCTGTTTTATAAGTTTGTAACATTTGTCGATGTTTGTTGTACGTATTTTTGTCCTGAATTTTCTTAAGTGACCGTAACACTTTTGTGTTTTGGGGAAATGACCCTCCAACAGCCTTAACTTTTTCTATTGCTGAATTTGCCCATCCGTCATTTAACCGTGCTGCGGCACTTAATTTTCTGCCTTTAGCGTTACGTCTTACTTACTTACTTACTTACTTACTTACTTTCTTACTTACTTACTATCTTATCTTATCTTATCTTATCTTATCTTATTTATCTTAAATTTGTATCGACTTGACGGCGGTTATTGTTGATTAGTCAATAATGTTTTTTTTTTTTTTTTTTTTGTTCATTAGTTAGTTTCTTATTTACTTACTTACTTACTTACTTACTTACTTACTTACTTACTATCTGATCTTATCTTATCTTATCTTTCTTGTTGATGTGTTGTGTTGTGTTGTGTTGTGTTTGTGGTTGTTGTTGTTGTTGTTGTTGTTCTTTCTTGTTGATGTGATGTGTTGTGTTGTGTTGTGTGTGGTGTGGTGTGGTGTGGTGTTGTGTTGTGTTGTGTTGTGTTGTGTTGTGTTGTGTTGTGTTGTGTTGTGTTGTGTTGTGTTGTGTGGGGTTGTGTTGTGTTGTGTTGTGTTGTGTTGTGTTGTGTGGGGTTTTATTGTGTTGTGTGGGGTTGTGTTGTGTGGGGTTGTGTGGGGTTGTGTTGTGGTGTGGTTGTGGTTGTTGTTGTTGTTGTCGTTGTTGTTGTTGTTGTTGTTCTTTCTTGTTGATGTGTGGTGTGGGTTGGTGTGGTGTGGTGTGGTGTGGTGTGGTGTGGTGTGGTGTGGTTGGGTTGGGTTGGGTTGTGTTGTGTTGGGTTGGTTTGTGTGGGGTTGTGTTGTGGTGTGTTGTGTTGTGTAGGGTTGTGTGGTGTTGTGTTGTGTGGGGTTGTGGTGTGGTTGTTGTTGTTGTTATTGTTCTTTCTTGTTGGTGTGGTGTGGTGTGGTGTGGGGTGGGGTTGTGTGGGGTTGTGTGGGGGTTGTGTTGTGGTTGTGGTGGTTGTGGTTGTTATTGTTCTTTCTTGTTGATGTGGTGTGGTGTGGTGTGGTGTGGTGTGGTGTGGTGTGGTGTGGTGTGGGTGGGGTGGGGTGGGGTGGGGTGGGGTGGGGTGGGGTGGGGTGGGTGGGGTGGGGTAGGGTGGGGTGGGGTGGGGTGGGGTGGGGTGGGGTGGGGTTGTGTTATGTTGTGTTGTGGGGGGGTGGGGTTGTGTTGTGTTGTGTTGTGTGGGGTTGTGTTGTGTTGTGTTGTGTTGTGTTGTGTTGTGTTGTGTGGGGGTTGTGTTGTGTTGTGTTGTGTTGTGTTGTGTGGGGTGGGGTTGGGTTGGGTTGTGTTGTGTTGTGCTGTGTTGTGTGGGGTTGGGTTGGGTTGGGTTGTGTTGTGTTGTGTGGGGTTGTGGTGTTGTGGTGGTTGTGGTTGTTGTTGTTGTTGTTGTTATTGTTCTTTCTTGTTGATGTGGTGTGGTGTGGTGTGGTTTGGTGTGGTGTGGTGTGGTGTGGTGTGGGGGTGGGGTTGTGTTGTGTTGTGTTGTGTTGTGTTGTGTGGGGTTGTGTTGTGTGGGGTTGTGTTGTGGTTGTGGTTGTGGTTGTGGTTGTGGTGGTTGTGGTTGTTGTTGTTGTTGGTGTTGTTGTTCACCAGGAATTGAGGCGTCTTTTTCAAACCCACACGCGACGTTGTTTTCTCGGACTTGCTGTCTTGCACCACCCTAGCCCCATCTGTTTATCAATTTTCAAGTCAAAGTTTAATTTCCCTTGACAGGTGCCATCCCAGGATCTGTGATCAGAGTATGTTTCAAAGAACATGTCAGCAGTCTTCCCAAGGTGAAAGATACGGTATGTACGCAGTTCATTTTTATCACTTTCAGCTTTAGCACTATCCATAAGTGCTTGCTCTATAGGCGTTTTGGCGGCCTTGCTTGGTCTCAAGGTCATTGTTGCTGGAATCTTCTTGTGTACAGCTCCACACAGTAGCACATTTGATTTTTTATCCTGAATTAGGAGACTATCATACACGTCTTTAGTCACTCAGTCTCATAATGGTCACTGTCCGCTTGTCATCAGACCACCTGACCTGCCTGAAAGTGGTTGAAATCTATTTTGGTCGACTCCCTTCTTAAAGCGTGATATTTTATGTTTCACTATTCCAAGTACACTCCTTTTTATAAATAGTAAACTTGCTTCCTAGCTAGCTCTGTTCTGTAATAATCTCTTTTCAAGTTATGCCCCTTGAAAGACAAACTCCATTTACTCCCTGAATAACGTAATAAATGATGACATCATGAAGATGACGTCATGAAAATGACGTTACGTTTTGGCGTAAAAATCTAACCATATTAGGTTAGGAAGGTTTAGGATTTCATCAATCCAGCTTAGCCATCCACTACAATTACAAGTAAGCTTATCTACCAACAATGAAGTTTCTTTGGAAGCAGAAATGATAAGTCAAAGATGATGTACTGTTCGAATAATAATAAAGCATTTATTCAAGAAACCAATGAATTGCCATATAAGGGCATGCATTTTGACACTTGAATTAGGTAATATTACATAAACAGTAAATTTGATACACTGATAAGATAAAGCAATCATATAACACAAACACTTAAAAGTTTCAAACATTTTCTTTAACAAGTATAGAAGATATTCAAGTTTAGCGATTGATATGTCGTGGCAGTTCTGTGCATTTTCAAGTCGTCCGAAACTGACTTGAAGCAAATGTGACCGGCTTCATGTTTTATGCCATCCCAGCAAGCAAGGGTAAATGGGACCCATATGGGCTATATCCGGGCACGCCCATGTGGGATTACCCATATGGGTCCTATATGGGTCCCACATTCAGCAAGCCCATGTGGGATTACACATATGGGTCCTATATGGGTCCCACATTCAGAAAGCAAGGGTAAATGGGACCCATATGGGCTATATCTGGGCACGCCCATGTGGGATTACTTATATGGGCCCTATATGGGTCCCATATGCTTTGCTAGCTGCTTTGACCCATATGGGCTGCCCACATGGGACCCAGGTTAATCCCGGTTGCACTTTTGGTATGGGGCCCATGTGGGCAGCCCATATTGGGCCCGTATGGAAAACAACATTGGACCCATATGGGTCCCATATGCTTTGCTAGCTGGGGAAGACTCAACAACACTCTTTTCAAAGAGCAATAATTCATTGTAAACTTCGATGCAAAAAAAAAAGAAGAGCAAAACATTTATTAATTTAGCAGCCAAGATTGACATTTTTTTCAAATTCCTATAGTATATTTTGCCTTTTCAGCAGAAGGCGTTTCACATATGTCTAAAGCACGTTTAGAAGCCATTCTGACAATGAATAGAATGATGTCACACTTCTTATTTTATACGGACCTTACACAATCACTCAGTTTATACGGACTTAAAAAACAAGTTAAAGTATTTGATGTACCGCACTATTGTGTATAGTCCATTGAACAATGAGAATGGCCAAATTGATTCAACACCCTTTTCCCAAACTCTTTTCGCGTAATATTTACAATTATGCGACATTGTTGTTGGTCGCGAAAACTGATGTCACGGGCAAAACCACGTCGTATAACGATAAAATTCGAGCACAACCAAAACGAATTACAATTTGTTTAATGCGCGGAGCCCGAACAAATAAAAATACGGCTCTGTATTTGTCGATTTCTGAAATAATGCGGCCCTATATTCGCCGATTTCAGACATCTGATTTTTTTTTGAGACTGGGAATTTTCGAATTTAACGGAGGCTATTTTCGATTGGGAATGGGAACCCCTGTAGAACAGCCAAAAAGGCCCTGTGACATTACTAATCGGTAACTTATAGAGAAGGTGTTTACAAGCAAGGCGTTTTGGATTTCCTTCAAGGCGAGAGTAGTCTTCCTCCAACTCAAGAACATCTGGAGTGCCAGAGCAATAGCAACCCTCACTAAGATAAGGATCTTCAACTCAAATGTAAAATCAGTGCTACTGTATGGATCGGAAACATGGAGGACAACAAAAGCAACCACAAGAAAGGTCTAAACCTTCATCAACAACTGCCTCCGACGAATCCTCAGGATCCACTGGCCAGAAACCATCAGTAATGTGGACCTATGGCAACAAACCAAGCAAGGACCTATTGAAATGGAAATTAGGAAAAGGCGATGGGGTTAGATTGGTCCCACGCTCCGGAAACCGACATCCAGCATTACAAGACAGGCCCTAACTTGGAATCCACAGGGCAAGAGGAAGAGAGGAAGGCCTAAGAATTCCTGGCGGCTGGGGAGAAGTAGAGCGGATGGCCCAGGACCGGAGACGTTGGAGAGCTGTTGTTAATTTTCAGTGCTGATGTTCACTCCCAATTTTTTTTTTATGCTGATTTCTTAAATTTTAATGCTGAAATACTCCCGAAAATTGTTTACCTGAAGATTTGAATGAAAGTATTATGTTTTATTAATAATATCAGAAACAATGCGCTATTGTTTACATAAATTCCATTATTCCATCATCTCTAAATCAGAAATACACCCTTAAATGTAACATGCTCCTGAATCGGACTTGCCCTGATTTTTTTCATTAATTTACAGTTAAATTTCTTTTGTGCTTGAAATCAATGACCTTATTAATAATAATAATCCGTTTTGTATTGCCTAAGGTGCATGGCAGACACATAGGGATCACTTTGTCCATCGTCGTCACCATCGCCCGTCACACTTTATCCTGCAACCTAACCTTGGTCCATAATAACTTGAAAAGTGTTTGGCCTATGTTCATAAAACTTCGCACATATCTGCATCTTACCTCAAGACATGTGTTAAACATGACCTTTAACTGACTTTCATTTTGACAGAGTTATGGCCCGTTTTTTAGTTACCTAGAATGTACAGGCTGAAATAAGCACAAGACAAGCAGCCCAAGTCTTCTGTGGAAGAGCCTTCTAGTTTTGTGTCAATTGATTTCATAAGTTACCTTTTACAGTCCGACTCAAGGGCAATTACGAGTGTTGCGAAATGTTTAAAAATTCATTATCCCTCTGACATCTGACAAAATGTTACAAAAAAAAAGATCAATGACCATTATTGAATAAAGCTGCAGTGGGTTTATTTCCAATCGTAACAGGGATGATATAGACTTTGTGTCAATCACTATTGTATAATGTTACCATCACTTTTGCATTAAATCACCCGATGCACACAGCCGTAAATTAAAACAACTGATTTAAAATTTATGCTCTTTTAAAAAGATGTACAAACTTGCTAACTCTTGCGTTTTCATGCTCTAGTAAATCCGTATTTGATTTTCAGACGTTTCATGCAGTACATCATAAGTTTGTTGCCCGTTTTCAACGATATAAAAAATTAAAATAGATAATCCAAGCCTTCCTTCTCTTTGCCAGATGCATTTTACAAGGCGGCACTCACAACAGGTTTCTTTACATTTTTTTTCAATATTTCATTTATATATTTATATAAAAATACTGACTAGTAAAGTAACTGCTTACAAATAATTATCACCCTGTGTAGTTGCTGGGGTAGAATAAAACCACTGCAAATTATGCTTAAGCTATAGGGGACCCCTCCAAACCCCCATGTCATGTTCATTTTGGTATTTTTTATCATGCAAGTTCAAGATCTTCGTCATGACATCGAGTATGGAAACGTTGCTTCATTGTTAATGAAATGTGTACTATAGAACTCGCATCAACTCTACATTTCTCAGGTTATACTGTTCTAGGCCCATTACCCATATTTTATTTTGATGTATAAACTCACCGAGAAGGAACCTTGCAAGTTCATTCCTGTTCGGCGCAATATAACCTTTTATGTGTTGGTGCGCCATAAAACTCAGTTCCAATTCTAAAAAATTCAATTAATTAGAATAATATTAAAGATAATATGCAGCATTTCCACTCGAATGGAAATGGTCCATTACCGTAAAGTCAATAATAGGAACCATCGTATAAATTTCATTTTGGCGCAAGAAAATGTCTTGTATTTTATATGAGTTTCCAACATCCAAAAATAGAAAGTTTAACATTTCTCTCTAAACTTACTGAAGAACTATGGACAAAAATGACATAAATGGAGAAATATATGCACTCATTACCTGTGTAAGTTCGACATGGCCAAATGTTGAGTTCTATGCAAAATATCTTGGCTTAAGTATGCCATTCATTTTCCACGTAGCTGATTTCCACTCAAAGCAGTTTGTCATCAAACTCCGCATAAGTACGCGATTTTACTCACTCGAAATGAAATGATAAAGTCTGGGATTGACGTGAGCAGCATTGTACCAACCCAGTAAACTCAATCATGCAACATTGTAATAAAGTAATCCGATGAAGGCTTCACTGACGAATGTTAGATCTTAATGTTGAATCTGAACAACAGTTGCTCTTTTAGGCTTGTCAAAATTGTTCAGCCTTTAGTTAGTGATGTACCAATTAATCGATTGTAACTGATGCAAGTCTATAATCGATCATCGGTTGAATGTAAAAATGCACTTAATTGATGTTCAAAATAGGTCTCTTGGAAAGGAATATCAGGATTGTTATTCGGGTCATTTGGTAAAAGATTAAGGTCACTGTTACTATAAATAATATGTTGGGTGCCATTCAATAACGGTAGTTTCCCTTGACGGATTTATCAAAAACTTCACCTCATCGGAATTAGCAAGGGATTGTAACTTAGGTATCCAAAGGTCAAGGACACTATTACTAAAAATACAAATTGATTTTTATCTCGACTACTCCTCGGAAACTACAGGATAGATTTTCATGAAACTTTACAAGATGTCTAGTTGATCCTAGCAAAAATCTAGCATAGATTATTAAGAAACAAGTTTGTAGCGACTACTTCTTGAAAACTATAAGTGATATTTATATGTGACTTTTTCTAAAATGATCAACATGGTCCTTAAAACATTGCAAGTGGCCATCTTTGCTTACATAGAGTTATATAGTAAAGACTTGTAGCGACTACTCTGAAGCTACTGGACGGATTTTCGTGGAACTTTACAGGAATGTCGCTCTTGATGTCGAATTGATCCTAGCAGAATTTCAGATCGGCCGGATATTCAAGATGACCGCCATGGCTTAAAATAGATTTTTAAATACAAGTTTGTAGCGACTACTTCTTGAAAACTATAAGTTATATGATATTGTTTTTTTCTAAAATGATCAGGATGACATGATGTTGATCTTTGTCTAAAGTTATTTTGATTCGACATTAGACATGGCCGCCAGTAGCCATCTTTGTTTACATAGAGTAATATAATAAAATCTTTGCAGAGACTACTCCTCTGAAACAACTTCACGGATTTTCATGAAACTTCACAGGAATGCTGATATAGCTATCCAAACATATCAGTAGAGCTTCAAGGTTATTGACCGGTTGTTGCTAAATAAATTTACTTTCCCTTAAAGAATTTTAATAAACCTTCACCACAAAGCGCATCTCATGTTATATAAGTAGTTTGATTTTAAGTCAAGGTCATTGTTGCTTTCTCAATAACTTTAGTTTCACTTGATGGATTTAAATAACAAAAATAATTACCGCAAGGGAATTAAATATGAGATTGTTATTCAGGTCATTTTTCCAAAAGTTACGGTCACTGTTACTACAAATAAAATTTGGTTTCTGCTGAATAAATTTACCTTCCCCTAAGGAATCTTAACGAAACTTCACTTAAATGAATCTCGGATTGTTATTTAGGTAATTGATTTTAGAGCAAGGTCATTTGTCAGTGTACATGTGAAATTGATTACTACTAAGTAAATTGATTTTCCCTTGCAGGATTTCAAGGAAACTTCACCACAAAGTGTGGCTTGAGGAAAGAAAGCTCGGGATTGTTCAGGGTGTTTTGTCAAAAGGTCAAGCCTCAAGGCAATTTTTAATATAAATAAAAAATAATTTCCGCTCAATAAATTTGTAGCATGTTAACTGAAAATTTCCTTTGTAATAGCACAGGTGTAAATCGTTAATTGAAAATAACACCTGTCAGAATAAATGTTGCACTACAACTACCAGTTATTGGAAGTCAGAGTTTGGCAGGGAGTTGAAATGGACATGCTACAAAACAAATAGAGTATGGTATCAATGAGTTTCAAACAACTTCACAAAAATATGCAGCCCATTGAAAGGAAGCACTTGATTGTTACTCAGGTCGGTTGGTGAAAGTTCAAGGTTGCTGTTACTATCAATAAAAAACAAGTTTCCCTTGAGGGCTGTCTTATGAAATTTGTCAGGGTTGAGAAGTATCCATTGTGCAGTTTTAAGATAGATGTTTACACCTATACGGCCTTGTTATTTGCTGAATTTGCTTGTTTTCACTGGGTTTCATTTTAATGAAATGCTGGAATTAATTCATAAGCATAACCTGCAGCTTCCTCTGGTCGATTCAAAGGCCATGCTTTAAGATTTAAGATCAGTGCACAGAATGGATGGTTATAATTATGTAAATATTTAGTTTAAGTTATGGCTTATTTGAAGCAAAATTTGTTTAATCTAAATTTAACTTGGCTGATTAATTTTTTGTACGCTCTGTGCTGTTGGGAACATCTCTGTAGTGTAAGGAATCATTCTTTTCTTTCGCGAAAGATCCAGGTTCGAATCCTGGCGGGGATGCTGGCACACTTACTGATCTGTACAAACTTTGAGATAACCACAACTTTAAAATACATACATGATAAAATTGTCCATTACACAATCATACTAGTGTTAAAACATCTTTCCATATTATTTGAAATCAGACAAAACCAAAAGAAAAATATTATTAACCTATAATTCTTAATACAATTATTAGATAACTTCAGTTTTATTTATATAGTATTCAGGTTGGCAAACAAAGTATTATAGTTTTTCTTGTTATATATGAAACATTGTCATCTACACATCCTAAGCCACCTCTGTGCCAAATCTGAACACTCTCCAGATAATGAAGGAGGAGTTCATAGTATCAACAATCAGTAATAACAATTAACATCCTCTATGCAGCTGAAATGATGTTGTAGTTTTTTAAAGCAAACAATTTATTTGTGATTATTGCCAACAACTTCTTATCAGTACAACATGTTCTTATTTCAATTCACCAAAAATGCAGTTAATACCAAAAGAGGCTTCAGTTTCACAGAAAGTGGTGTAATTCCAAAAAATATCATTTAATACTGCGGAATACTAGTAGTTGTTGTCATATGAACATGTATGTATCATAAAACTATTTCAATCATCCTATATCATGGGTTATGTGTTATAATTATTTCAATGTTTCAGCTTACACCATTGATCCATACAGACCACCATACTTTGTCACTTTCACTGACAGGAACTACTTGTTTGGAAGTCATTTTTATGAAGAAAAAAATCAGATAGGAAACAGGAGTGTACTATTGTGGAATGTAATGTGATGAAATGTGACCATTTCTGCATAAAACTTCTCTTGATGGTGCTGGACCTTATATCAAACAGTGTGTTATACCTTATGGTGGAGGAAATGAATTTATAATTTTGTGTACAGCAAGTCCCGAAATTCGTCAGTTTGTAAGGTAAGTTAAATCATGCTTGAAAATAATTTTTCCACTGTCTATGACTCTTTGTAAATACATAGGAACATATATTTATTGGTCAGACTACTGACATTACTCTAAAAGTCATGTAGACATTAAAAAAAAATAGTCTCAATCAGGTTCATTTGGTCTTTTAACGAAAACACTTAGACATTTTGTCGTTTTGTGTTGTTCTGGGTTTACAGTGTCCTATGAGAGCTGCATTTCGACTTTTATAATTATTTCAATTACAAGAAATCATTTTCTCAAAAGCATTGACGGTATAATACTGTCAGAACTCAAACAATACAAAGGCCAGCAAAACCAAATGGAATTTATTTTGAGACCAATTAAGGGTTGGACTGAAGAAAAAAAAAAGAACTATATAGTCTGAAAATAGTTGATGACTTTTCATATGTAGTTGTTTAATTTTCTGCTAATTGTAACTTTGCTAGAAGATGATTCTGAAGCTAGCATTATTTATTTAACTATTATCAGATTGTAAATAAGAATTTAAATACGGTACCCATTAGTCATTCACATTTTATTTCTTTGTTATATTTAACTCCGTTCTATTTTGTTTTTATGCTCCCCATTATTTTCGGAAGAGCATATATTTGCCATCATGTCCGTCCGTCCGTATGTCCGTCTGTCCCAATTTCTTATCCGCTTAACTCCGGATTCTCCTATATTTTTCATCCGATTTCTTGAAACTTCACAGAAAGTATCTGTATGATGTCTAGTCAGGACGTTCCGGCTGAATGATTGTTGACGGAGGAGTTACCAAACTATAAAGCTTGTCCGCTCAACTTATTTTACGTTTTTCATCCGATTTTCACAAAACTTCACAGGAAGTATCAGTATGATAACTAGTAGCGCATATTATAAGGACGATCCGGTTGAACGAATTTGGAGGAGTTACGGGACTTTAAAGTTTTTCGATTCTAAAGATTGTCTGCTCAACTCATACGTGTTTCATCCTATCCTATTTTCACGAAACGATGTCTTATTTGGCCTTTTAGTCATCTTTAAATTTGTTCTTTGTTTCTGTGTGTGTTTGTGGTTAACTGTCGTCTTTGAATGCTGCTTTTCCTGCTCGAATTTTTTATCTATATTCATAGAAAGTATAAAATAGTATGAGAGTGGACAATGTCGATAAATACGAAATATTGCAGTCTCGGTTTGATTGTTCATGAACGGTAGTGAAATATGCTTGCTTGTATGATATCTAATAGCGCATGATGTAAGGTCGTTTCGGTTGAATGATTTTCGTCGGACTTACGGGACTTTGAAGTTTTTCAAATGTTAATAGTCTCGTTCAACTCCGCCTACATTTTTCATCTAATTTTCGCGAACGTTGGTAAGGAGAATCAATATGATGCCTAGCAGCGCATATTATCAGGACTTCATGGTTAAAAAGAAATTATTAAAAGTTATGGGACTTTTACAATTTTTAAAAAATATATAGCTTGTGGGCTCAACTCCACCTATATTTTCCATCCGATTGTATTTCACATGTATACCCTTATTCGAGGAGCTTCCATCGGTTCTACCGATTTCTTGTTCTATATATTTCTTAACTTTTGAATGGTGTTTTACGTCATTTTAGCACAAGGCCGTATATGATGGTCGATTGTTTTGTGGTAGAGGCAGGCAACTCCATGTTCCTGCGTCGAAACCGTACAGTATACCTCCCGCTATCCGTAAGAATCGACACTTTCTCGTTTACGTTATGCAAATAGACGAAACTTATCTGGATGTTGGAACAGTTTTCTTTTCCTATGTTTCTATCAGCTCAAGATCGCCCACACACACAGCATTTCGTGTTTTTCTCGTCCTCGGAGATAATACTATTATATTACTGAATCTGATCGTGCTTGTTAGCAAAAGTAGTCTAGATAATGATGGCAGACATTTTCCGGAAAATGTCATTTTTTTTTTATATTCACTTCATTATTGAAACAATACTACTTTGTATTGTATTACATGTGTGTGTTTTGAAATTCATTAAAGCAGGTATAAAAGCTGAACAAGGAATTCGCACAAAACAAACACATAATTCAAAGGAAAAATAGAAGCAACGTATAACACAAAAGACGTAATAGGATTGACAATATAGGTACCGCCTTGGAACGGTCAGTGGCAAAAGGGCCGCAGGAAAGATCAGTATTAAAATATAATTTTACAACTTGAATTTGGCTTGTTGTCAGCTTTATTATTCTCAATATTTAAAAAACAAATTACGTCAGTACGTTCGTTCGTCCGTCAGTTACCATAGCTCCTCCTTTACCACTGACGGAATTCAACCAAACTTAGTGTTTGACTGTCCCTCAAGATAACGCCAAGCAAGAACAACACTATATTTGGTTCCGCAATCAGGGCCCCTAGGGGAGTTCAAAAGGTCAAATACGCTAAAATTGAATTACACTCTAATATTTCCATATTTGTTTTACATAACTTGGTATATTTACTCGTCTGTGAAAGATAACAACATACCAAATTATTTTATTAGTTCAAGTTCAAGGGTGAGGTTGGGTTAAGGGCAATTTGAGGTATTTTTTTAAACATTATTTCTCAAATAAAACGTTAATTACTTTAATTATGTGGGATTACTATGTATACTTTTTGACCTCCTATGTCACTCGTGGGCCCAGTGGAAGGTGCGTCAAAAGGTCAAATACAGTAAACATTGAATTACACTGTAATTTTTCCTTATTGTTTTCACATACTTGATATATATACTCGCCTTTGAAAGATAAACAACATATCGCACGAATTTATTATTTCAAACTTAGACGTCTTCCCAACAGTGGGTGGTTGGGGTGGGGAGGGCAATATGTTCTTTTTCCAATTGTGTCTCAAATGATTTCATTTTGTTATCAAATTAAATGTTATGATGATGGTATACACAGTATATTTTTTCTACAGGGTTACCTTTGCGACTGCAGATTAGGGTCAAAAGTTCAAATATACATTACGTGTTCCGAGTATTATCTTTCATACCCCATCCAACCCCTTCTCGAAGAAGCAAAAACGGTGTTGGATGGGGTATGAAATAAACCTTTATTTCGACCTAAAAGCTTGCATATTGTAAAATTAAAACATTTAATAGGTAATTTTAAACAGGTTCTCACATTTTTTCAGTAAAATGTTGTCGAAGTATTCGTTATAAAATCCTGCTAATATAAGATTTTCTATCGCTTAATGGAATTACGCAGTGTCATACATACAGAATAATACTATTTGTATTCTGAGTATCAAAGAACATTCCATAAACAGCGTTAGATTTGGATACTGGGTCAAAGGGGTAAACATATATTTGTTTACCATATACAACTGTTTGAAGAATGCGAGGATATTTTTGAGGTGGCCCGTCGTCGAACTGGTTCTAGATTTTAATTGTTTTAACTATACTATATTTATTAATTATGAAATCAATATCTTTGATAATTCATTTAACTTTTTAAGCCACGCCAAAACACAGATTTTGGGAACTCATTAACAGTATATGTATTGCTTTAAGACAATAGTAATTCTACATTCTTTCAATTACCTTTGAATACATTTCTGCCACAGCACATTTGTGCAAACCAAGCTAGCATTTTCTTGATACTATACCGACAAATTAGGCTAGACAGATTTAGCTAGAAAATCCCAGCGGAACAGTCGGTAATACCACTTTTATATCGTAGGCGGGTGCCCTTTTACAGCCGCCACACTGCACTCAACAAACGCTAGTGATAATGTCAGGAAATCGCTTAAAAACAAGAACAGAAACAAGAGAGAAGGAAAATACTCTTTATAGTTATATTATCTGCAACACCTATCATGACCGCTAGCATCAGCTTCAGGTATATCCAAATATAGTGTTAGATTTGAGTGTTGTTGAAAACTATTATTGATACTACAGGATAAAGATATAATGACTCAGATGTATTTAATATTGATCAACATGAAAATAATTGTATTACTTCGATAGTGATTTAAATGCATATTTTAGAATGTGTTACCTCATTCAACTCTGAGGATAACAAGAGCTGTCGGAGAACAGCGCAGCTCGACTATAAATTTATAGCTAGTATATACCATCAGAAAACAAGGCTACAACAATGTGGGGTGGGGTTGGGAGCACAACATATATGTGTAAGAATTGACAAAAGCAACACAGAAATATGTAAAAAAAAAAAAAAAAAAGTTTCAAGTGGGGGTGGGGGGAGGGGAAGCGGGGAGGAGATGCGGGAGTGAGATGGAGGCGGGGGGGGGGGAGGGTGCAACATATATGTGTAAGAATTCGACTGAAACAACAAAGAAATATGTAAAAAAAAAAAAAATCTAGTGTGGTGGGGGGGATGGGGGGGCAGGGGGAGGGGGCAACATATATGTGTAAGAATTGACTAAACCAACAAAGAAATATGTAAAAAAAAAAAGTTTCAAGTGTGGGGGGAGGATGGGTTGAGAGGCGGGGGGGGGGGTTGGGGGCGGGAAAGGTTGCAACATATATGTGTAAGAATTGACTAAACAACACAGAAATATGTAAAAAAAAAAAAAAAAAAAAAATAGATTTTCAAGTGGGGGTTTGGGATGGGTGGGGGAAGCGGGGGGGGGGGAGAGGCGGGAGTCGGTTGGGGGGCGGGGATAACATATGTGTGTAAGAACTGACTAAAACAACAAAGAAATATGTAAAAAAGAAAAAAAATTCAAGTATGGGGCGTTGTGGGTGGGGTTATGGGGTGAGAGGCGGGGGGGGGGAGTGTTGCAACATATATGTGTAAGAATTGACAAAAGCAACACAGAAATATGTAAAATAAAAAAAAACAGTTTCAAGTGGGGGTGGGGTGGGGTGGGGTGGGGTTGGGTGGTGGGGTGGGGTGGAGCGTTCCAGAATCCCTTTCAAAACATATATGTCTAAACTTATGGAAATTGTATTTAAAATAAACAATACGAAGGAAAAACAAGAATGTTTGCGGCAATGTAAACAAATTGTGTATATTTATAAAACAGAGCGGTTATTGCTAATGTAGTTTTGCAATATGCGTATCAGCGATGATTTGCAACTAGGCATTTGGTCAATTCCGGCCTAAAATGGAATTTTATATAGTCACTAGGCCTCCTAAATCAGAGGAAAACAGAACAGAAATATAGATATAAAAATCGAACAGGAAAAGCAGCATTCAGGGGCGACAGTTAACCACAAACACACACAGAAGCAAAGAACAAATATAAAGATGAATAAAAGGCAAAAATAAGACATCACAATCACAAAAGGGTTGAAAATTGGGCTACCGCCTTGGAACAGTCAGTGGCAAAAAATGGCCGCTTGGGGTTTAAACCAGGTTCTAGGGTGCACCAAACTTCACACTTACCCTACTGAAATAAAACGGGACAGTGTAAAAAAAGAAATCCCGGCCATGAACTATTCTCTAACCAGCAAGGCAGCATTAATAGGCAATATAAATAAAACACAAAGATGCTCGTGTATATACAAATAAAACAACAAAACAATAGCCTAGAAAGTCACAAAGAAGGTACTCAATCACTTGGTAGAAATAAGAGCAACAAGACAATAAACCATTGAGGGCACGACTAGACAAGACTGCAGACAAACATAAAACGTCACCCTCCTTCTGGGCTTTAGGTAGACGTCATCGTAGGGTCCACAGCCTGTCCGGCCATCGCACAATTAAAGAGGAAAGCATATTGGCGAACTGTAAATGGGTCCACCACCAAACATGCAGTGCGTTGCAAAATGATAGGGTCATAACCTCTTTTGATAAAGCTTTTAACAAGTTTAACAAAGATAGTATGAACATGATCATGACAACGATATTATGACGTCACCATATAAGTCAGATTGTGATAGTCCTTGTCGCAGAAGTGTTCTTAAATTACTTTTATATTTGGTAAAAAGATCAGGGTTACGATAATAACATTTTGCAAAGGTTTTACGAAGTTTATGGTAACGGTAACCCTGATCGAGTAGCCTTTTAGTTATACAAAGATTACGAATATTAAAGTCCTCAACTCGAGTTCAATCTCTAGAAAAACGAATAAGTTGAGACACATAGACCCAATAAGAAGTTGCTCGGAGAATATCCCCATCTAAATGGGGATAATTAACAATATCAAAATTAAAACAGTCTCTCTTGTCATATATTTTGCTAATTATCTCACAATTTTCAATGGAGAGATGTAAATCAAGAAAATAAGCTTTAGTATCAGAAATATTAGCTTTGTTAAGTCGAAGTTCTTTAGGATATATCTTATTAACCATAGTAGAAAAGAACGTGTTGTCAATGTTCAATATGTCATCCAGATACCGGTGTCATTAAAGGCCCCAATAACATCTTCCTTGGTATCTGGTGAAAGACACAACATGAAATCTCTTTCGTAGCAATATAAAACAAATCTGTGACAAGAGGTGCACAGTTCGTACCCATTAGGATACAAACAATTTGTCTATAAACGGTCGCTCCATACCTGACGAAAATATTATCTAATAGGATCCTAGACGAGTGCTTCACAAACTTCTTGGCAAGTCCACATAGTGTAATTGTCTAAACTGCCGTTAGTAAAAAACGCTTTAATATTATTACAGGCCAAAAATGTAGTATGTTCCCGAGCGAATGTTTTTTTGAATAAGAACAATAAGCTTGTCTTTGATAAGGTGATGTTGTGAGGTTGTATATAGTGTTGAGAAGTCATAAGTGCTAAAAGATGAAACTTGACGTTTATTGCAAATTTTATCAAGAACGTCTCTTTATAGACCAAAACAAATTAATCCCAGAGTTTTATCACAATATTGTTTAACGTGATCTTTAACCTCAGTAAGACCAGAAGTTAAAAGTTTGGAGATACTTGTGGATGTGCAGGCACTAAAAGTCGAAATAAAGCGGACCTTATACGGATTTTTATGTAATTTAGGAATCCAGTACATAGTTGGCAGTTTGTTCTGCTTTTCGTCTACCCCAGCCTTGAAAGTAATGCACCGAGTGATATGTGTGGAAACAACATCATCCTCAGTAGAATAAACTGGAGTATACGAATTAGTGCTACCGAGTTCCAGAGATAACACATTGACGTAAAGTAGGCGTCAAACAATAATTACATTATTAGCTGCTTTATCAGCAGTAAATAAAACAAATTTATTATGAAATTCGTGAATTCCCGATTTTAAATTACGTAAGAAAAACCTCGGTCTCGGTATCTATAATTTCAAAAAATGACTTTTTCTAAGTAGAAAGAGAGTTTGGGTCCGCATGTTCTCTACGACACCATTTATACTAAAATCCTCAATCCCGAATACGTTTATCAACAATATCAAAATTACCAGTGATGAGTGCTATTTACTATATAAAGGTCAGAAACTATGTTCCTGTAGTTGAAAATCAAGGACTGAAGGTCCTGAGAGTCGCCAAGATTGAACAGTGTCTGTCTTCTTGGTGAGGTTAAAGGTTATGTTAAATTGTACAGGTGTGACGTATTAAAATGAAATGTTGCTGCTTAGAACATGAGATTTATTTTTGTACTGGAGTAAGCAAGCTGATGCAAAGGACAGTATTAGCACTTTTGCCAAACGATAATAATCAGAGCCGATTTGGTGAAACTTGAGCGAAACTTGGAGTCAAATTTTTAATCAGGTTTTATAAGACTATCAGGGCCTCCTCTGGCTATTTTTTTCTTTGTGTCACCACTTTCTACAAGTTAAAGAATTAGGAGCCTAAACTATAATGCATTTAAAAGTAGGATTCCAGGAACTCCTTACACCTTACATAATGAATAGAAATATACTTTATATCTGTATCTATACATATATATATTTTTCCCCACCAACATATATTTGTGAAGGACAGTTTTTCTAATTTGATTATGTTAAAAAAAAAAAATATCCGAAAATATGTACCATCCGAACTACTATGACACTGCTCTTTTACGGCCCGAAAATTTCACAAACATTCAATCGAGCCCCGGGCATCGGGCTATCCTACTTTTCGAGCACTGTATGTTCCAATAGATTTCCTGTTGATACACTGTGAGATAATTATTTTTTATTGATTTCCAGCAAGGAAATAAACACTACATGGGTAAATGAAATGAATTAATATTAAAGAGATGTTCGACATCCGAGTAACTACGTTATTGAAACTTTCCATTCATAAAATATGTATGCGTGTATTATTGCGCATAGTATTTCAGTACATTTTCAAGAAAGACACAAAATACTGTATACAATGACAATTATTCACAATCAGTAGTTATATTATTCGGTATATATAACGTTCATGTCAGTCACTTTATGAAAATTAAGTTATACTTGAAGCAGTTAAAGGAACTACATTCTCGAAGTGCATTCTCGAAGTGCGTAAAGCTCCTCGTCTGAAAATTGGTGTATTAATGCGCATAATATTTCGGTAAATCTACAAAAAAGACACGTGTATACTGTACACAATTACAATTATTTCATTATTTCACAATCAGTAGTTATATAACTCGGTAAACATAACGTTCATGTCAGTCACCTTATCAAATTAAGTTGTATTTAAGGCAGTTAAAGGGGACTACATTGCCGGAAATGGTAAAACTCCTCAACCAAAAAGTCCATATTCAGAAATTGCAGTATACACGATTCCAAAGAGTCAGCCATGCTGACGCATGGCGACTCAATAATCTCTCTTATAGGTGTTTTATAAGTATAACAATTACATTACTTTCTGAAATTTTGAAATATTTAGGGACATAATCAACTACATGATCATCTTGAGCATGTCAATGAAATCAATACCTTTTTTAAAATATATTATTTTTAGAAAATGACTGACGTGATCAGTCTCCTTGTCAATATGGGGTCGGAGAACAAGTTGTGTGTAGCTTTGAATTATGGAACCAGCTCAACTTAAGTGAAGAAATGGACAGAGAGGTAAGCCGTGAAAACATAGAGTGCATTCCAGACGGTAAATTCTATCTAGCATTGTGATCTAAATGCACTACCACAAACATACATATACCAGCAATTCCGTGAAAATAGTAGATTTAACATGTTTAATGTTTTGTGGATATTTCTTTTGTAACAGGATCTAGCGTATGACGGTAACTCGATAATAAATAACAAAACAGTTAATCCACATCTGGTTCTGTTCGCTGTATGCATGAATTGCTTTAAAGCATGACATGGGAAGATGGCACTATTTTAACATACCATGTCACTAACAAAAAAAAGCTTCCAACCTGTTATCAAACTGCGTTTGCGTCTAAATAATATGGTAAACATCGACTCAATCGGCAATTTTATGTTTTTATCAACGGCTGTTGGCACACCATAAAAATCTTATAATCGTAGGGAATATGGTTTACACAGCAGGGAGATCTAGAATAAGTGGGCATGTTGCCGTCGATGTAAATTGGTATGCAACCAAGTCTAATATTCTCGATGTATCGTCATAAAAGCTACGGCAGCAACCATTTAATCCCGATCAGTGGGTTGGAAAGTGAGCGGTGGGGGCGTGTGTTGGTGGGACGGGGGCGTGGGTTTGGGCTGTGAGCGGGGGCGTGGCGAGATGGTTCTGGGAGATTCTTATTTCACACTATAATACTGTAAGACCGCTAGGCCCTTTTCAGCCAGACCAAATATGGGTCTTGTTTATTTTCACATTTAGGGTGGAATTGAATTGGGGTTTTAAGGCGCACCAACACATGAATAGGTTATATGGCGCCTAACAGGCATGAACAGGCCAGGCTCATCCTCCATGTACATAGAGATAAAATATGGAAAATGGGCCTAGAACCGTCTCACCGTGA
The DNA here is from genome assembly GCA_037043455.1 of Cyrtodaria siliqua. Classification (NCBI taxonomy): domain Eukaryota; kingdom Metazoa; phylum Mollusca; class Bivalvia; order Adapedonta; family Hiatellidae; genus Cyrtodaria; species Cyrtodaria siliqua. Next base: position 280,085 of record JAWPHD010001590.1, on the reverse strand, counting down.
ACTGCAGAGTTGCTGCAAATTCTATCGTAGAAACTCCATTTACGTTGGAGCCACGTTTATTGTTTTTCTGCCACTGCTCTTTTGATGTGAGCGAGATGGCACCTGAAACAATGCAGGCATCATGATGAAGACCTTTAATGAACATTAACACAAAATGATGAAATGAACATGAATTTAGGGGGTATCTACCCCTCTGCCTTCCCCACCAAAGGGATCTGCAGTGGCCCTATTATTTGCCACGTGGCCAAACGGGGACCCCGGAACCACACGGGGCAAATTTAGGGTGGAACTTACATTAGTTTGTGGGTCTACCCCGGGATCTTAATACAGATACTTGTATTTAATCTGAGGGTTAAACAAACACAAGTAGGTATGTCAATACATTCAAGACCTTTCTACCAGTTCATTATGTATTATTGACAGCTGTCGATACACTCAATATTTACCAAATTAAAGATACACATGTTTATTCATAAAATACAGTCTAATAGGTTTATATATATAAATCTAAGCCAATATACACGCTAATCGAATTTGCCAGACACTAAAATTACAGCGAGTCTTAATAAAGTATACTTAAGACCGGGTTGAATAGCAACACGACCGGGTCGTGGATAGCAACAACGACCGGGTCGAAAATGGACCGGGATTTGACTAGACCGGGTCGTCCGTTTAGAACGGGTCGTGAAAAATAAATAAAGCCTTACATACTTAACCTAAACCGGGTCTGGGTAGTTTAGACCTTAATAGAGATAGACATGAATTTGATCCATGACGGATACAGTTGTTCATTTAGAAATTGTCTTCAGACGACTAATCGGGTTGAGTCCAAACAGGTGAACTGGCATTTAAACAACGCGCCGCACTGTTTTAGTACAGCGTCCTTTATAACACAAACCTGGCAGGAATGCAAATGGACGTCCAACATCGCAGAAGAGTGACGCGCTGGCAAATTATATCGACGATTATAACAAATACAGCGTGTGACTGATAAAAAAATACTGGTGTATAAAGATAGATGAACATCAAGGTAAACCAGGTAAATCAATGAAATTGTAGGACTATTTGTTTCAATGACGTATTTAATCGAGATACAAGACGGAGCAAGCGAAAGTGATAATGTGCGTTTCGGAATAACAGAGTTAGACGGATTAACTTTTACATCGAAACACGACCTAAACAGTAAAACATGCATTTAGAAATGTATTCTATGATAAAATATGCATTTAATATATTCATAGAATTGTGACAATGGCATATCAATACTATTACACACAATTTACTTTGCTGACCACCAGTCTCTGATCCGCACCTTGCAGCCCCACCCTCCCCAACCCTCCCCTTGCTAGTTTCCCACCAAACTCATCATGTTAAGACAACAGGTATAGCATGTGCTCATATACATATTTTTGTTGATATGTTCAGTACCTTTGAATGGTATCAGGATTTTCAACAGGAAATTTAGCTCATCTCAGCCAAAGGAACAGCTTAACTATTGGGATCACTCTTCGCCCGTTTTCGGCCCATCCGTCGTTTGATTAAACAACTTCTTCTCAGAAAACACTTGGTCAATTTTGACCAAACTGCAAAAGGATGATTCTTAGGTCAGTGGGTTTCAAATTTGTTAAAATTAGGGCAACTCCACTTTGAAAACCGTTCAAAAACGTCTAAGCTGAAACCGCAAGCGCAGAGCTCTCATATATTACATGTAGCGTCAAAATATAGTCCACTGCCAAGTATGTTCAAATGGTTACCCTAGGGTTAAATCTAGTCCCGCCCCGGGAATCACAATTTTATATAGGAAAATCTTGAAACACCTTCTTCTCTGAAACTGCAAGAGCTAGAGGTAAACTATTTTGCATGTAGCATAAGCCTATGATCCACTACCAAGTATGTTGACATGGTTACCCTGGGGTCAAATCGGCCACGACCCCAGTGACCACATGTTTCCCATAAACTATTTAGCGAAACACTTAAAATATTCTTCTCTGAAACAAACAAGGCATGGAGCTCTCATATTCATGTAACATAATCTTATGGTCCTCTACCAATATTGTTTAAATGGTGACCATGGGATCAAATCTGGCCCCCACCCATGGGATGACAGTTTTACATAGAGTAGTATAGGCTTCTTTTTCTCTGAAACTACAGGAGCTAGAGGTATAATCTTTTTCATGTAGCATAAACCTATTGTTCTCTATCCAGTTGTTCAAACCGAAACATGGATTCAAATTTGACCCCATCCCCGGAGGTGACAAATTTTACATGGACTTATATAAGAACAAACCTTAACAGATTTGCTTCTCTGAAACCAGTTATAAACATGAGCATTAACAGTTTTCTTATGAAGTAACAAGATAACTTTCTTTTAAATCTAACAAGAAAAAAGCGATCACAACCTGATGGAACGCATACCCATGATTCCGCTATATCATAAACGTGTTTTATTTAAATAAATCATATATTATACAATTCTTATTTCATGTAAAATTTGAAAATAAATGTAGGACGAGAGAAGATTGCTTGGTCAGTTTGTGTATGTATATATCATTGTAAATACGTCCGTTTATATTTATTCCAAGTATTACCTTATAATCAACGGACAAGATAGACATAATGAAAAGTAATATGTGTGTATATATCTTATTGTAGAATGTACTAGTTGTAAGAAAAACATAAATATACTACACAATTAGTATTGTCAATGCATGTATGTATTTATTGTGTTTAACGTTGCCTTTAACACGTTTTCTGTCGTATCACGACGTGGTCTATCTGTAGCAGTGAGCTCAGTTCTCAATTTAAAGTGCTGATGCACTAGAATACCAAGCCATAGACACATGACACATTTCTTAAGTCAAAAACTACGGACCACCATAACTGTTTTAAAGACGTTTATATGATTAAAAGTGATGACCATTTTGTACAATCCATATGTTAACTAAATATTAACAAACGGCTTTTCTGTTAAAATCCATGCATAAACATAGCATAAAATGTTTTTTTGAAAGAATAATTGTTTGAATAAGAAACAAGTTTAACTGTTTATATGTCATGTAACCGCTGCTGCGTGAACATGCAGATGCTTAAACAAACATTTATTTGTGCAAAAGGAAACTGTAGGATAAGGACGGACTTCTTTCTGTAAAGGTGATTAACTTGAATATAGTAAGTATATTGGAGCTTATCCGAAGCTGTAGAAACGTTACTATTCCTCCTTGCATCGACCTGTAATACAATTCGTAAGGCTGTGGCTTATGACTGTTATAATGAACCCTTCAGCATGGTACTCTAGACAGTAGGCAACATATTATGAAAACAAGACACTGAACACAAACATTCTGAAATACGTCAACCAGTATCGTAACTGTGGAGGTGAATAACCATCAATATTGCCCTTATTTTAAAGGATGGGATTTCAAAGAGTTACGTATATATACATGTTTGTTCAAACGAGGTACGATGTTATCAGTTTTTTAATTGTGTCATGTTAAGAAACAAACACAGATCTTGAATATGTTATATAATTAGCAGTTATAGTGAGATTATAAGAATATGGTAAAGTTTCTTTCAAAACACAGTGTTCTCATAGTTGCACATGTTTTGTGTTGTTGACACGTTTGTGTTTGTGATGTCACATGCTTTTTTATGAAATACAGATATACAAATCGAGCAGGAAAAGTAGCATTCAAGGACGACAGTCAACCACAAACACACACAGCAACAAAGAAAACTATATATACAAATGAATAAAAGGCAAAATAAGACATCACAAGCACACAAGGGTTGACAATAGGGCTACCGCCAAGAAACGGTCAGTGGCAAAAAAGGCCGCTCGGGGAGGTTTAAACCAGGTTCTAGGGTGCACCAAACCTTCCACTTACCCTACTGTCATCCCAATAAAACGGGACAGTGTAAATACAGAAATCCCCGCCATGAACTATTCTCTAACCAACAAGGCAGCATTAATAGGCGATATAAGTAAAACACAAATATGCTCCTGTATATATAAATACAAATCCATAATAGCCTAAAAAGCCACACAAACGGTACTCATTGACTTGGCAGAAGTCATAATTGTTGTTTGCGTTAATGCGTGATTCGGTTGACTGTGTTTTGTGAAAACTTCATTTCCTATTCGACTTTTACACCTACTTTTACCACACAGATCACATTCTAAAGGATTTTAATATACTATTTTATTTTTATAATTACCTGTCAATCATGATAAGCACGACGTACCACACTGAAAGAAAACTACAGACGTAGGTGACGTATATCATACAATGACACCAACCGGGATAATGTCCATAACGGATACCTAAACGCCCGCCACCTGCCCAGCTGAGCAACAGAGACGTTAAAAATCCAGCATCCGACAAACTTAACGCTGCTATATATGTACTGGACGACTGCTTGCAGAAACTCGTAAATGTAAACACCTTAAATGACACCAAGTTTCCAAGGATTCCAAAAATACATATCACGGGAATTCCATAAACGTACAATCCTTTTGTAAACACCTGAAGCGTATCTAATGAACTGTCCTTAAACGTTTCATTTTTTGTGAAATTCATTATGTTAACACTTTCACTCGTATACATTTGATGACAATGACATTACATACATCTGCATATCTCTACATAATATTCGTATAGTGCTTGCGAAATATGATTTTACAAGTACAATCAGAAACTAACTGCGATTTTAATATGGATTTATAATAAACATCTTTGACAGAAGTGGCATCATATCGCCACTACTTAAATATGTCAAATAACAGCCGTATATTGGAAAATATACGGCTTACATTATTTATTTGCCAGTCTTCTTAGTGTTCGCTATTCCAATAACGGAAACTTCTGAGCTTTACCCAATATATCAAGTAGTCGAATGCTACTGCACTCCCTTCGGAAGTTGCGTTGATATATTGCACAATATCACCAATGACAGTGGTGCCAATGATCGCCGCCAAGAAGAACCTGATTTATTTGTAGATTTTCAGAAAATCTTTGATTGCAATTTATTACAGAGTACCTAATTGTAGTCCATCATATACAAAGAAGGATAAAAATATCGGACAGGGAAAGCAACATTCAAGGACGACAGTCAACCACAAAACACCCGGTTCTAGGGTGCACCAAACCTCAACTTACCCTACTGTCATCCCATTAAAACAGGACAGTGTAAATAAAGAAATCCCCGCCATGATCTAAACTCTAACCAACAAGGCAGCATCAATAGGCAATATAAGTAAAACACAAAAATGCTCGTGTAAATATAATACAAAAAAACAATAGCCTAGAAAGCCACAATGAAGGTACTCAATGACTTGGCAGAAGCCAGAGCAGTAAGAGAATACACCATTAAGGGCACGACAAGAAAGAACATGGACAACACTTGTTTCAGACAGTTGGGTTTTCTGTCCACAACAATTGTGTAAACAATCGCTTATTTTGTTCAAACGAGGTACGATGTTATCAGATTTTTAATTGTGTCATGTTAAAGGGAGTACATCAGGCTTTTCATGGGGGTCTAAGTATCCGACTTAAAATAGACAAATATTAACATTTTCTATTCTACATGGCCAAAACATAATGAATGAGCCTAAAAATGATCCCTGTTTTGCAAAGAAATTGATTCAACACAGTAATATGTGCTATCCTAGGTGACGCACCATGGTTAATTTCAGCATTTTACGTCTGATTCCGTCCTAGCTATATGGTGTATTCAAAGTTTAGACATTAACAACATGGTTCTAACAGCATATTTTGATTGATATAAGTGTTTTATCATGAAATGGAACATTTTTATAATTTAAGATGTTTCTAGAAAAATCCTGATGTACCCCCTTTAAGAAACAAACACAGATCTTGAACATGTTATATAATTAGCAGTTATAGTGAGATTATAAGAATATGGTAAAGTTTCTTTTAAAACACAGTGTTCTCATAGTTGCACATTTTTGAAAAACCACTGTCACCCTAGTTGGTTAATTACTGTATTGTAGTTGTGTTTAAAAAATACTGATAAAGGTGATCTTTTGTGAGCAACAAACACAATTAAGAGAATAAAGCAGCAGACTCGGTTTTACTGAGTCTGTTCATGAGAAGTAATGAAAGAAGCAACACCTAGCACCGGCTTAAGCGGTATTCTACTTCAAAGCCACCTATATTGGGCTCGTGTGTCCCAAAGGACCATTAAAAATAACACTACCGATTCGTAGCACAGGGAAAGTCATTCTACGTCTAAAAAAGTATGCAAATAAGGATAGATATTGCAATTAAGTATATATTTATCAATGATAATATATAGATAGCATTGAATTTATCTAAACTGCAGCATCCGGTGTGTGCATGTGCGTGATATATGTTTTGTTGTATCTATGTTAAATTAAAAGAGCACTTCCGGCATGTTTCGCATGTCGCGCCCGATATGCCTTTATGGAAATACTTAAATACCGGCATGCTTATTTTTCGCCGAAATTCATCTGATCTGAGAACGACATGCGTTGTTGCATGAAAATGTGTAACTAATTTGACCCATAGCTATACACAAATGTGTATATTCAGCATTCGAGTGTCAACAGAGCTGTTTATGACCCTCATAACATACACCGTAACAGCAGTGCGATATCAGTGTGACACTTGTTCGGTTGATTGTGGTATTATTTTAAGCACAAGGGAGAAAAATGCTAACATTTTGTTTGGCCTTTTAACGCAACTCTTCAATGAAAATTTAAATTATCGCGACTTTCGAAATTGGCGTCTTTACTCTGCATACCACAGCTATTCAGTCTAAGATTTTAACTCGACAATTGGTTGGTTTGGGGGATGATTTTTGTTCTGTCACTTTCTAACTCTGTGTGACGTATGCACAACTATGCCATATGAACGTAACACTGTATGGATATATGCAGCGTCTTTAGCAAACTCAAACAAGGTTCTTTTTAGTGCCATAGTCATTCGAAGTAATCCAGTGGATAACAGTTTTACAGAGGAAGTGGTGGACACAGCGCATTATACTTGTGAAATATTTCATTTCAGAACCAAATAAAAAAGTAGACTGAAACGTCATTTGAATGTTCACGCAGTGCTATAAAAACAAAGACATGCTTCAAACACTTTTTGTTCGAAGTCATGTCGTCATATTGTCTCTTTTAAAAGTATGTACGAATTCTATAATATGGTGTAAGTTCAATAATACATTACATGAGCAGCTTTTTCATGTCACTTTGATATATAAAATGGGAGCAAAAGGAAAACGAGCCAGCTTTTGTTCTCTTTTGTTTGTATTTGTTGCTTCCAGGGGATCCTCGTTTCAGTATTTATTTATTTCGTGGGATGGTTATTAAGATTTAATGTGGATGTATATTTTGTCTTTGTAAAACAAACATGCTTGAATGGAACGCTCTGAAAATAACAGTATTTGCATACCAAATTAGGCTCACTTGAAACCCAACATTCGATAAACGTGGCGAGGGTTTATAGACGGTTCACATTTGACTTCAACGCATACTTTTGAAAAATGTCAATGCATAATTGAGAGAGATATACATGTTTGATTTAAATCTATGAAGATCCAACATATCTCCACAAATTCTATTTCAACCAATTAGCAAAATTTAAATTTAAATATTTATTCTAAATAAGGTACACATTTGATGTTTGTTTTTAATATACAACAGCCTTCGATTGCTAACCAAATTGCAATACGCACATGCTATACTCATCTGCGTCACTTGCATTATTTGAAATATCATATATCAAAGTTTATACTTAAGACCCAATCTCATTAAAATCAAATCCTAATGCTTTGAATAATTTGATAAAGGGACCGATTTTAATGAGATTGATTTAAGACCTAACGTCGACAAAGATTAAGGCTCATTAGACCAAAAACAGCATCATATTTTTTGTTTTCATTATTGCGTGACGATACCATACCCTTGTTTCCATAAAATCATTATAGCCTTGCGTGATATGTGTGTATTATAGCGAAAATGCAAGATTTACCGGTGAACACCATGAACACATCGGGTTAGATTGTCTATAGTCTAGAATCGTCGATGTATTATCTTTTGAAATACAGATTGAAAAAAAAGGGGCATTATGAGTTTCTTTAAAGGCTATGCGTTAAAATATTGAAATTTATTTTATTGTAAACATTTGTATACCTAAAAAAATCGCGTACTTTAAAAAAAAGTTAGTACCATAAAGCCTTATATTTGATATTTTACTTATTTAGATACAGATACCTTTCTCCTCATAAACTAATATGTATAATAGAAAAAGTAATGCAGAAATATAAAAAAAAAAACATTATTGATACATTCATAACGTGAAAGAAACTGCATTATACATGAATTGGAATCTGAACTTGTTTTTCATTTGCATTCAGCTACTCGTTCAGTACTCTACCAAATTAAATGTTGGTAAGGACTTTTCAACAGTAATGTAACGGAGATATCGTGCCTAGTGTAAGAATGAAAACGTCTGAGTTTTCAATTGCAATAATTTAAATGATCACACATCTATTGAGTTTAATGCTAACGCATGGTAAAAACTCGTCATAAAACCATATGTTTGTATTTCGCGCCAAATAATCATCAGCACAAAATGAAAATCCTAAAATCCATGAAGGTCACATGAAATCACACAGCATTCAAGTTCGACCCTAATAAGGTGTATCACTGGCAGCACACTTTAGTTAAAGGGGATGATGCACTATTTATTGTAAAAGGAATTTGAAAAACTTAAAGAAAGCTGAAAGAATTATCAAAATGCCATGAAAGATGAAGGAGATAAGACATATTGAACAATTTGCAAAGAAACAAAAAAGAAGGCAGCCATCTTGGAACGATGACGTCATCGCGCTTTCTTACCATACATGGCATATTAACAAAATGTCTTTTAACGCAAGAATATCACTGCAAATGGAAAATAAGCCTACAATGTATACATTTTACGTTTGTATATTTATTTGTAATCAATTTGCATTGATTTTCTTTGATTTAAAAGATATTTTGTCAATATGCCAACTATGGTTAAAAGACGCGATGAAGTCATCGTTCCAAGATGGCCGCCTCCATTGATGTTACTTTGCATATTTTCAATATGTCATACTGATATTTTTTTTTTCATGATATTTTGATTATTCTTTCAGCTTTTTTCAAGTTTTTGAGAGCCCTTTAAAATAAATTTGTTTGAAAATAGTGCATCAATCCATTTAAGGGTTTGATATTGAAAAAAACAACAGCTAACACGCAGTGACAATGGAAGTGTAATGTTTTTAAAGTAAGTGGTTCAGTATATTTGCATTGACTATTCTATATACATTTACTTTCATGACTGTCAAATCTTTGATAAATAATCATCTTCAGAGATCGGTTTGAAACTTTGAAAGTTAACATCCGGATGCAGGTTATACAGATTTAACACTCGGCAACGCAATGCATATTATGCTAATTATATTCGTTCATCTTTCTTAAGGTGTAAAAACGTTTCATTAAAACATTTCTTGCAAGGCATCTTCGCGATCTTGATATTTTCTGGGTTCAAAGTAATAGGTAAAGGATGATGTAAACTAATTTTTGTTTATTTAAATAAATAACGTTAAAACAACTGTATCTGAGCTTAACTTAAAACAAAACAAGAACTAAAATTAACATCACAATCAGTGTGTATATGTAAACATGATTTAGGAAAGAAATAGAACATATACCTCATTAAACTTTGCTCATTTGGAGAAAATGTCGGAATGTGTACAATACATTAAGACATGTGAATCTTTATTGATAAAACAAAACGGCATGAACGTGTTGAAGTTGCAGAAATGTCGAACGGACGGAATGGGCAAACAACTGACACTCATAAATTAATAATTCAAATCAAAATGGATACTGTTGTTGGAAAATTAAAAGCAGTAATTATTCTAATTCGTGTTTAGTCAAAAAAGAAAATACAAAGCAAACAAACAAATAAAAATGCTGTGGTGATACTAAAGTTTGAAATCAGTTGTCAAAGTGCCTTTGCATAACTCATAATAAACTCATCACAACTGTAACATGTTTAAAAAGTTCAGATGTTAAGATGAACGTTTGTTGAATTAGGACGGTAGCGTCTGATGCTTGTCTAAACTCTTGTTGTACCTTAAATGTTTGTTTTATTGTTGCTCTGGCTTCTGCCAAGTCACTGAGTACTTGTACTTTGTGGCATTCTCGGCATTTGCTTTTTATATTTATATATACATGGTCATTTATGTGTTATACTAAAATTGCCTATTAATGCTGCATTGTTTATTAGAGAATATAACATGGCGGGGGTCTTTTTATGTACACTGCCTCGTTTTATTTGGATGACAATAGTGTAAGAGTGAGGATTGTTGCACTCTAGAACCTGGTTTAAACCCCCAGGGCCGTTTTGCCACTGACCGTTCCAAGGCGGTAGCCCTATTTTCTGGTTGATTATTGTCATTTATATATCTGGATCGTGTCTGACAATATTAGAAAATATATAATTTTAAAGTGAATGTAGACAAACAGCAAATCTTTATTATTGAGAATTCTGACAAAGTGGATATGACCATTTAAAGGCTGTTCAAAAACGGGTATGGGAGTCGTTATTTTGAGAAATATGATTTAAAGCAAAGAATATCGCTGCAAATGAAATAAAAAAAATCCTTTACTGGTCATATAATGCAAAATCGCAATTTAGTATTTATATGGTTTATACGTTTGCGGTAATTTTTTCTATAAATCCGGGCCCGGTTTTATGAAAAAACTTACGACAGTTTTGATTGTAAGTTAATTTATTAACTATGGAGAGAACTGTAACTAATGTTGTAATAACTTGTAGTTCAATGCATTTGCATATGTTGCTATGAATTGATATATTGTAACATATCTGCAATAAAATATTATTAAACTAAACAATTCACAAATGAACTTGATTTCATTTCATTTTCTTATACATTTGATATTTCTGCATATAGTGCACACATACTTGTTTACATTGAATGCTTAGATGCAAACATGTGAGCAGTTTTCATATTTGAGACTTATCGTAAGATGTTTAATAAAACGGGGCCCAGTAAATTATCATATTTATCACATCTGTACTTTTTCCATTTATTGTAATTTAGGAATGTAATGTCATAATTCTCAAAATTGCGGCGTTCAAATCCGTGTTTAAAGAACCTTCGAATGCTCATATCTTCTTCGTTATTTGATTTGATCTTGATAATTCTTTAATTCTTTTCCAAGTTTTTCAGAATCCATCCCGAAATTTTGATACGGTGTGAAGCAAGGAAATGTCTGTGTACCAAAAGAACAGCAGGAACCTTTAATTTTATACCCAATGACGGGATTTACATCTGAAACTAATCACTACAGAAATAATGGAGTCCAGCATTTATCTACATTGTTTGTACTGCAAATGTGCCTTTATCATCCTTTCATGCTACTAATCTAGATACAATCATCATAAATAGGAAATGCAGCATTCAAAGGCCGTTATGGGGTTTAAACCAGGGCCCGGTTTTATGAAACAAATTACGACAATTTTGATCCGTAGTTAATTTCTTAAATTCTTTATTTTTATTTACAGTTCACAAATGAACACGATTTCATTTCATTTTCTGATACATTTGATATATTTGATACATTTGATATTTCTGCACATACTGCAGACATAATTCTCTACATTGAATTCTTAGATGCAAAAATGTGAACAGTTTTAAAATTGGAGACGTATTGTAAGATGTTTTTATAAAACGCGTCCCAGGTTCTATGGTGCACCAAACCTTTACCTTACCCTGTCGTCATCCCAACAGGACAGTTTAAATAAAGATATCCCCATCAGATTATAATCTCTAACAAACAAGGCAGCATTAATAGGCAATATAAGTAAAACACATAAACGATCATGTATACATAATATATATTTAAAAAAAGGGTAGAAAGACACGAAGTAAATACTCAATGACTTGGAGAAGAAGCCAGGGCAACAAGAGAACAAACCGTTAAAGGTACGACAAGACAATATCAAAGACAAAATCAAACGCTGTAAGGATTTAACATGCAGTGCGTTGCAAAATGATAGGGTCATAACCCCTTTTCATAAACGTGTAAGCAAGTTAACTTGTTAACATTAATTACTGTTTTTGTCATAGATAAGCATGTAATAGACTGTGCTATGTACTATTTTGCTGTGTCATTCAAACTGTCTGGATTCTTAGTCCTTGATGTAATGAATATTTGGAAATGTTGGAGTTTGAGTGATTGCCTTTTCCTCCATAAACAATGAAGACATTTCATGCATGAGTGATGTTGTGGTGTGTACCTCCAATTTTGTTTTATATTTTGTTTGGTATACAAAATGCAATGTCTCTGAAGTTTATTTGATAAATAATTTTTAAACGGTTTTATAATTATGGCATTTTTTTCTTGTTTGTTATATTGCGTCTAAAAGTGCTAGATGTATATAGGACAACCGTTTTTTAATGCATTAATTTAAACGAAACTATGACAGTTTTTGCCAAAGCCTCTAAAATTCTATTTGGAAAACCTAATTGGTCAGTCAGATAGTTCCGATACATATTTTGGAGAAATCTCGCAACTCTTATAGTTGTAAGACTAGTAATATTAACTTTCATTAAGCACAAAAGCTGTTCATTTAAAAATATGTTGACATTTCATGGCTTGTTGACTTGTGCAAAACGTGTTTGAAGTCTGTGTTTACTATGCCTTTTGATAAATTGTTATGTTTGACACTTTGTTCTTTAGCACTGTCATCTTTTTCATGTAAATCCGAGCTGTTTGTTGACTGCAACTTGTGAGATTTGCAAATGTTCTATGGGGAAACATGATAGGAAAACATGTCAAATATATTGACGAGCGTTATGGAATATAAGACAAAGTCTAGAACAGTGAGTATTTAGATATGTTCTCTATGGTATGGTGACATATTACCAAACCGACTGCTCCCACTCGAAAAACGTACGTTTATAGGTAAATTATACTTCGGCGGGCACATGGATATAATGTGTGTTTTCAGTGAAGGCTATATTAAATCCATGAAAATACAGACGAATTGCCAACAAGAGCAAAAAGGCCTTGTTTAATTATACAAACTAACGGGTGTGGTCGTAGTTTTCCTTCGTCGTCCACTTAATGACATTAATTTCCGAAAATAGATCGCGCACCAGGCATTATGATGTACACTTTTACTTTATACCTGTAAAACTTACCATTATTAACATTTTGTGACCATACAAATTGCGGCATTGAACTTCTACTATAATAAGCTTTCATTTAAAATGATTTCAATTTTTCATTACGGGCCTATTTCAGATTTTGTTCAACCACTCATAGGATATGTTGTCTGCTTTTTAATTTAGTCTTTTGGCTGAAATTAAAGTCGTACAATCGACTGAGTAAAGTAAAAAATGTAATGTAAAATATAATTCGTGGCTAAAAAGTAAGAAAGTAATTTAAAATATAACTTTAAAGCACCACCGACTGCATGAGCATCACATACATTTCAATGATTTACCAATGTGTAAAAAGAATGTGTACACAAATAATAACACAACATGTAGATATCATCAATTTGTACAAAGGCCCCTTGATCGGTGAATGTTGTGTTATTATTTGTGTACACATTCTTTTTGTTGTCTTTGAATTTATGGCCGAAGTATGTTCAATAAAATTGGCGTTGACAATGAAAATAACAAACATGAGATATAGGGTCCTATAGAAACCACAGTGTACAAACGCAATGGCATCGTAGATCCGCACTGTACTACAAACAAGTAGGAATTATACAATGAAAAAGACAACATACCATAGAACGGATGGTGAATACAGGGTTTCAACCAACCTTAAACAAGAATTGTGGCAAAATTAACGAAATCACGGCAAAACTCTATGATATACTCGAACACCTTCGTATATCGTGTAATTTCTCCTCATGTTTGTTTATGAATGGGACACCATATTTGTTTTCTTTTTCAGTATTGCCAATTTCAGGATCCCCAAAAGCAATGTATATCGGCAGGCGAATTTCCGAACCAAACATTATAGTAGATGGGATAACTCCTGTAGCTTCATGTACAGACGATCAATATGCCATCAAGCAGAAAGATACATAATCATCCCAGTCCTTTCTGTATTCAGATACATATGCTGACAACATATTCAAAATGGTTCTATTCGCTCATTCAACCATACCATCAGATTGTGGTCTGAATGCAATGGTTCTTGTCTTTTGAAAACCGAAATGTTTACATAACTCTTGAAATAAATTCGATTCAAACTGAAAACCCATATCGGTATGAATAGAAATGGGCATACCGAATCTTTAAGATTTGGCTAATTAATTCTCTGGCAACTTTTTTCGAGTCAATATTTGGGAGAGGTATGGCTTTTGTTCATTTGGTGAGAAGTAATCTGTACATATTTCCATTCTCGAATTTACACAGAGGTCCCATGAAATCTATCTTGCACCTGAATTAAACTGTTTTAGAGGGGCTTTTGCTTTCTTTCGTGGTAATTTACTTGAGGCACAGACAGCACATTTCTTGTACCAAATGTCTACGTCCTTCCTTAATCCATACCAAAAGAACCGTTTTCTAACCATATGCAATGTCTTTTTAACCCTTAAATGGCCACTGGCAACATTGTAACTGGCTTAAAACAATATATTTCAAACATTTGGGTAGAACTAACTGTAATAGTTCAGAATCCCCTAAATCATTCTCCCATTTTCTGTACAGTACTCCATTATGTATAACAAGAGATTCCCAGTAATGTTTAATCTCAGCACTATCTGCTGAAACTTCTCCCCAATTTGGTTTGTTCTCCATTTCAAACCATGCAAGTACCTTTTCGATCACTGGATCAGTTTTCTACAACTGAACAACACGGTTTAAATCAAAATTTGCTAAGGCTATCTTATCAGTAATTTCATTATCGCTACTAGCATTATCTACCTCTATTTTATTCTTATTACTACAATCTACTTTTATTTGAACATTTGGTGGACCTGGTAAACACTCTTTCAGAACAGAATTATCGCCAGATTCTATGGATCTAACCTCTACATAATTATGCTTGGCTTTTTGTTTATTTCCAACAACTACGTCATTTGGGTTGGAAGTACCCTCCCTGAAATCATGTAATGGGTTGAAGGAATTGCCGTCATCTTTCATTTGACCTTTTTGCTAGTCAATGACCCGTTCATAATGATATATAATTTGGCATCTGGTCTTCCAGCACAGAAAGCATATGTTGTCTCTATTGCTTTTATTAACCACTATATCATCAAAACTACTTTGCATTCTGGTTTATTCACATAAACAACATCCGTAGTCTCCGTATTACTAATGTTCACACTATTGACTAACCTACACCATTGATTTGTACGACTCTTACTTCCTACTATTGTATAATCTAACCTTTCGTACAGCAAATACAAGGAAAACAACGTGGCCAAGACATGTTCTTGTATTGTCACAATACCAACTATCAACAAAACTAACATAAGGGGTCATCTTGAATCTTAATTTCTCTTTATCTGGGAATACCTCCCTTACACCACTAAATAAAACTGCACACAGATTTCCTTTGCTTTTCTTTTTGAACTGAATTCTCTGCCTTTTCAGTTTTTAACATGGAACATTTATATGTAGTCGTCTCCCTTTACTTTCAGCTGAATCTTCAGCAATTTCTGATTTTATCTCCTCAGTATCAGATTTCTGGATTTGCGTTATCTCAGCTATCACATCTTTGTCAAATATGGTTTCGATTCTGTCACAGTAAGTGCATCATAACAGGGTCTTACCACTTAACGCGTCACAATTTCGATGAAATATATCAAAATCATACTTAGACAGGACATATATCAATCTGCACCACTGAATTCTACAATTCTTAAATTTGTCAACCATTTCAAACTTGCATGACCGGATATAATGGTGAAAATGCTTAACAGATAGTACCACTGCATAAAGCTTTTTTCCATTCACGCAGTAATTTCTTTCTGCTTTCGAGAAACATTTTAAGAATTAAGCAATAACTTTCTCTTCATTATTCTGGATTTGGGACAACACTGCTCCACATCCAAAGTTAGATGCATCTATTCATAAGACAAATGGGTCATCTGGTGTGGGGTAAGCTAGAATTGGACTATTACTTAAAGCTTCTTTTAACGTTTGAAATGCAGTTTCGCACACTGAAGACAATACAAATTTCTTCCCTTTTTCTGACAGTTCATGTAAGGGTTTGGCAATGTTAGACAACGGATATATGTACTTTCGGTAAAAAGAGACTAGACCGATGAAGCTTTTCACATCTTTTGCAGATCGTGGTGTTGGCCAATCCTTGACTGATTTAACTTTTTCTGGATTTGTGGATATCCCATTTTTGCTTACCAAGTGACATAGAAAGGTGACCTCTTTTTGGAAAAGTTTACACATTTTAGTGTGCAATTTCAGGTTTGTTTTTCTTATGCGTTCAAATACAAATTCAGATTCTTTAATGATTCCTCAAAGTATTTGGAAAAGACAATAATGTCGTCAATATACAGGACTAGGATTTTCCATATTAATCAGGACAATGCTATTTGCATAAGTCTGGTGAAGACACTAGGAGAATTTGACATTCCGAAAGATAAATTACATAATTGCCATTGTTGACCACCCGGTAAACTGAGCGCTGTTTTGGGTCGACTTGATTTCTCGACATTTACTTGCCAAAAACCGCTTCTCAAGACGAGGCTAGAGAACCACTTAGATCCTAAGAGAGCGTCTGAGTTATCATCGATTCTGTGCAAGGGTTCGTATTCCTTAACTGTGACCTCACTGAGTGTACGAAAATTGCAACACAAACGGATTGACCCGTCTGATTTGGTAACCATTTGAATGGGTGAGAGCCAGGGCTACAGGCTGGTTCTATAATACCGCCATCTGCCGTCTTTTTTATTTCTTCCTCAGCTGCATTTCTCTTTGCAAGAGGAATTTTATAGGGATATGTTTTATCGGTTTGTGATCTCCAGCATCAATTACATATGTCACTAAATCAGTGATACCAATGTCTGTCCTAGATTTAGAAAATACACGTTCATGTTTTATAAGAAATTGTCTTAACTGGTCTTTCTGGGACGGGGCAAGTCAATTTAGTTAGATGACTGTTCAAACTTAACAGTTAAATGCTCTGGAAGTATATAGTTTTCTGTTCCTTTTGCTGCCACTATTGTACCTACAGATTTATTATTGTGCACAGTCACACTTTCATAAACTGCAGCAACAGTATTTCCATATATTTTACACGGTTGTTTCATAAAATGTGCAATTCTAATTGGAAATGTCCCAGTTAAAGGATCTATCAAACATTTTCCTACCAGTAGTCCAGTTGTGTCTATAAATTGTTTGAGGGCTCTAGAATACCAAAATAAGCTGTATCAATTGCATCCAGGGCTTTACAATGCATTATCATTTCAGCTTCTCTGGGAACTGTAACTGTTTCGGGAACAGCTATTCTACAACATGTGGGCTGTGACTGATTACTGTTAAGGAAACAAAGGATTCTTTCTTTCTACTTTGAACGTAATGTAACCTTTGCTAAGCAAAATATCACATGTGCTTTTCATAAGAAAATCAAGACCAATAATACCAGCATGATTGATGTCTGCAATCAAGATTTCATGAACTACTTTCTTTCTACCTGAACATATTTCTACAACTGATTTACCATGAAATAGTGATGACTCGCCAGTAAAAGTAACAAGGGACGTTTGAACAGGGGTGATTTTAGGTCTTGTTGCATAAGGAATCCTTTCTATTGATTTTCTACTTAAAATACTGACATTTGCTCCAGAATCGACTAACATGGTAACTTTGAAATATATAAATTATTTTATATTTTTATTGTGTTTTTGCATACAACATTACATTAAAAAATACAATTACTACACAGCACATAACAGTTAAATTGCATAACACTGTATAGATAATATTAAATATATTGTATGACTATATTTTAAGACGTGTAATAGGAAGGAAGGGAAAAAAGGAGTATAAAAAAAGAATAATGTAAGATAATAGATAATGACTTCGCTAGAGACCCTAAATTATTTAGTGCAACCTGGGATCGCTTCGGTTTGTCAAGATGTGATCCCCACAACCTGATATCTGGTAGTTTCCCGAAACATTTCTTGATGGTACATTTCGATCGTTTGATATGTCGTTATTGTTATTATTGAACCCAGTTGGTCTACTGTTTCTTATTCTCATTTTGTCTACGGTTTCTGACAAATTCATTTGGTCTACTGTTTCTTACAAACTCATTTGGTCTACGATGCTGCTGTTGATTTCTATGAAATCCAGTATTATTAGAGTAATGAACATTTCTGCCAAAAGTTTTCTCAATTTGATGGTTTGGCCAGTTTCTTTCATTGTTCTACATTTGTAACATTGATCTTGTCTTTGTCGTCCATAATTATCAGGAACCTTGCCCCGATTTGATTGATCAAATTCTCTGACGAAGTCATTGTTTTGATGGTGGTGAACAAAATTACCTCCCCTTGGGACAAATTATTTTTTCTGTCTAGGAGTCTAGAATTGCCCTTGAAATAGTACTGTTGTCTCCTTTATGTTCAGTTCCGCATACATAAATATAAATACATATATATAAATCGTTAAAAATACCCATTTTCTTCTACAGATCCCACTAACTTATTTCTTTGTCTATCTGCAAGTCTGTGAGCTTCTATGTGGACAGCAGTTTTTCGGCTTCAGAAATGTTCTTGGGTGCAATTTTCCGGAGACGTAATCTTATTTCAGAGTCATTTAAGGCTTCAATTAAACTATCCAAAGCAAAAGCTTCAATGACATCTGTGCTTGCTGTAGGATAAGATTGCCTAGTCATTTTCGGTGATATTTCAGGAATTATCTCCCCTATTACCCTTGTTTAACTTTTGTTTTTGTTTGGTTTCTGAATACTTCGGCTTTATTTTCATGTCCGTATCTTGCGTTAAGTTTCTCTCTTAAGGCATCATAATATCTGCCTTCCTTATCATTTAGTTCGCTAAGTAAGGATCCCGCTCCACCTGTCAATGAACTTGCTAGGTATAGAGATTGATAATTTTATCTCTAGCCATTTATTTCATAGGTATCTCGGTTATTACCCGTCAGATTGCTATATGCATGACCATACTCATCCATGGTTAATGATTGTCAGTTTCTAATTATATAGATATATTACAAAATATGATACTTATTTCAATCTAAAAAACAACTCACAAATATTTTCATAGATAACATTCTGCTTTTATGAGAATTTTATTACTGGGAAGAAAAAAAGTTCTTTTTTTTTATAGTTACAGATTCTGGTACCAAAGGACACAGTTTACAAGAAACAAGACATCTTCTTCATGATAGACATACTTGGACAAACTTCTACAATTTCACAACTCAAATGCTATTTCATGTATGCTGAAAACAGATTAAACAGAAGAACTTGGAAAATGAATTTTCAACGTTTTTCAAAACTTTCTTTTAACTGTCTGCATTCTCCAAATACAACATGGAAGTTTCTTGGATTTCATGCACATTTAAAAATAAACAAAAAAAAGGACCTTAAGATGATCCTATTTTCTATTTTTTTATTTATTGCATATTTTCTTATTTATTATTTTAAATCATATTTTCAAACTCATCCCACTTCCGTCAACCAAATGTTACACCCAACATTCAACCTGATTTTTAAAAAAAATGGGTAAATGAAATTGAACACCTTGCAAACAATGTAAAGTTTAAGTAGCTATTTTATTATTTTCAAGATTTATTAAATTTATAGATCAATAAAAAAAAGAGTAAATATATATATGTTGTTTTGTTAATATTGCCGAGGTTCGAATATATGCCGTTTATCCTTAATCCGAATTTTGGGGGTAAATTCAAAAATTCGAACAAATCTAACATTAGAGCGAACTCAAAATCTGAGAAAATTCCAAAAATTCAAAAAAGTGTCTAAATTTGGCCTAAGCTTTTAATTTCTAGAATATGTAGTTATAAATGTATATACACCCTTTGGTTATACATAATTTGCATTTTCTATTTTTGTTTTTTTCGAATTTCAAATCAAGTTGTCTGCTGAATTTCTTGTGAGCGTCTGCTAGTAAATCTTACGATTGGTGCTATTTATAAACACCGAGAATGACATTCAAAACGAGGTTTCCGGCGGTAAAGACAGATTATTCGTAACTCAGCCACAAAATATCTCAAATTACAA
This sequence comes from Cyrtodaria siliqua, assembly GCA_037043455.1. Taxonomy (NCBI): domain Eukaryota; kingdom Metazoa; phylum Mollusca; class Bivalvia; order Adapedonta; family Hiatellidae; genus Cyrtodaria; species Cyrtodaria siliqua. The sequence continues at coordinate 259,795 of JAWPHD010001590.1, read as the reverse complement.
AGTTCAAAATGACATACATTGTTAGAATGCTAAATACATACCGAAATGATGTATGAACAAAACGAGATCGGTACGGAATTACAACTATACTGTATACTTGCGAAAATGGCGATGCAAACAGCAGTGTTTGGAACTGGAAACTGAACGGTCACGTGATTAAAATTCGACCGTGTTAAATCACGAAATATGGCTAAAATACCGATTATAATTACAAAAGTATAAAGTATTGTATTTAACAGGAGTGTATAGTTTCGGGAAACAAGCTATGTCGCTGTTATCACTGTAGGTAAAGTGTGAATCGGATTTGAATGTGTAGATATCAACATGCTAGTTTGTAGACGGACATATGATGGTTTGTAGATGTGGAACCCCATATTTGACAGCTAATTATGCTTTTAAAAAGTTATTCTCCATAACCCTTTACACTGCCTGTCTCTGTTTTACATTTACACAATGCACAACGTGGAAATCTGAATTTGACGTTTATATGGTAATAACTTATATATATGTACTTTACTGCCTTATATTTCATCAAACTACATTTTTTGGATCAGTTCAATTATATTTCAATATGTTTCTTATAGATGTTGGCTTCATAACTAAATTTTAAAGCCAAATTATTTTTTTTTGTCTGATTTGGTATGTAGATGCAAAGTCACAGTCGGTAAAAATAACTTTTTATTCATTGTATAACATATTAACGAGAATTATCTGTGTATATAATGTGTCGCTTTACCGTGTATCCATTCCTCCGTCCATGTTCTGTTTGGTGGTTAATTTATTTTGTTAAGATCAAACATTTGCCCTTCAAATACTTCATACTTCATGAAAATATGTAAACTAAACAATTAACGGTCGCCTTTATATTAATTGTTTAAAATAGCGTTTGTTAAAGTTCTGAGCTCATGGTTATTCGTGGACATATCCAATGATTATTTCCAAGACAAATTTAAAAAAGAATACATACATATCTTCAGTAATAAATTATATTGATTAATTAAATACAGTAACACTATATTTTAATAATTTAGCTAACAGAAACCCAAGCTTTTGACTGAGAATAATGCAACTTCACTACAAACATAGCGCCAGTCTTTCAAGGAATAAGAATACACATTTACAAAAATATTTCGTCTAGTCCTTCCATTGGTATCGAACATGTGGTCTCTAAAATTATTACGTTGAAGTATAAGACACATGTAATGTTTTGTATAAGTTATTATTTTTTATATCAAAATCATGTCAATGTTAACGGCGTTGTCCTAACCTTTGCACTTTGTTCATTTACAGCGCAATAATTAAAATTTATAATTTACAACAAGTCTTAAAAGTCCATAGAGAAATCTCCAAGTTGTAAATAGCTGTTACGCAGAGCAAATAGGGGATATCTATACATGACGCTCGCTTTTCAATACAAAATGATTTATTTTACCGGCAAGTTTAAAATAGCTATCCCTGACGCGTCATCATAAATAGGAAATACCTTCTTCGGGTCGATTATTTTATACGTTCAGTGTAATTTCTTTTTGTGTTATATGGCTCAAATAATATATTTGAACAAATCTAAAAATAATACCAATCCTGATGTACTTCCTTTAACATTTTACCTACTATCATTTGATGTGGTTGAAAGCGCGAAGTCGGGGAAGATGTGTGTCATGGACATATTTTCTCGGTATACGTTGTTCCCTTGTAGTATTACACATTTTGCTACGATCTTAGTAGAAAAACAATCATATGAATTATAAGAAGATTGCAAAACCGTTCACCTTATTAATATATGTGTTACTTTCTCTGTTGTTTGGCAGTTAGTGTCTATATATATGAAAATATGAATATACTACTTGAAAATAAGAAAAGTTGCAGTTTTAAAAAGTCACCAAAATTATCAAAAAACTTCTGCTTATAGCAAACATACCATCAACAAACTAGTGCATAACTTCAACAACAAACTAGTGCATAACTTCAACAAACCAGAGCCTATACATCTTGAAACTTATCTAGATTTCAGTGAAATGAGTATTTAAGACTAATATAAATATCTGTATATACCATTTAATTAAACAAGTATGAAAGAAACAGTATTTAGACAAAAATATTTAGAAGAAATGCAATAACATCATATACCATACAGTTTTCGGTATGACTAATTTAATAATTTAAATAAACATATAAAATATATAGTAACATGTCGTCAATGTTATCAGAGTTAAAAGCAGCGAATAAAATGTAACTTAACTTTGAAGCAAATGAACTATCGTCAAAAAAATACTGCGTTTGTTTACATTTTTAATGCCCATTCAATCCCGTGATGCAACTGAACCCGTCTACAAACTAGCGTGTTTATATCTGCAGACTCAAATTCGATTCGCACTTTACCTACAGTGATTATTAGAGTTCGTAGAAACAAAAGGCTTCTGATTCAATGATTATTTAAAAATACACTGACATTTTAAACGTATAATATCTAGGAGAAACAGAACACTAAAAAGAGCAAAATACTTTATACAAATACTAGTTCTTATACACATTTATTGTATTTGTAATGGTATTATGGTTTGTACAAGTTATAGCAAAGGTCTGATCAAACTAAATGCATACACACACCGATAAATGTCTGTAAATCCAACGAAAGTGTATAATATCGTATTCGACAGGAGTGTATAGTCTCGTAAAAAACGATAGTCTGTGTGAACACGCAAAAAAACAATCTTCTGGGTAAAGTAAGTTGTTTTTAGAGAAATAGACCAACGCTAAGAAGTTAATTATTGGTATTCACGCAAAGAGAGAGCAGTATAAAGCATCGTGTTTAACATGAGTGTAAAGTTTCGGGAAACACTTTTGACGGTATATGCATGTAGGCCTAAAGTTATTCTCCCTTGCTGATTCCAAATGGTCAAAGAGCATTGAGTCGTCAGATCCAATATTTTTGTTTTAGTTTTCCTTTCAATGTCAGACAATTGGATGTTGTGGTCACTACGGTGTAAAGGTGTATCTTCAAAACATAGACCTTCTGAACAAATGTGTTTTGCCATTGGTGAGCGAGCAAATCGTCGCCTGTTTATATCTGACCTTGTGTTACTTGTTATGAGCAGGCTTCATAACTGCTGCTCCCAACTAAATTCCACTTTGTTTATTTCGCTCTTCGGGGCATAGCATTTTGTTAGATACTGGGACCATATGCCGCTGGACATGGGGGTCTGTAATAAGTATAAAGATCGCTATGTCTACGGCCATATGCATGCCATCTTCGGGATGGTTAACATTTTGTACTACTGAGTTTATGAATATTGAGTTCAGCTCAACCCGGGGCTAGGGGCGTGAGCGGTAGCAAGCATATTTCACTACCGTTCATGAACAGTCTCATTCAAACCGAGACTGCAATATTTCGTATGTATCGAGTTCGGCCGTTTCCAAAGGTCCACTCTCATGCTCTTTTTTTAAAGGCATACCAGTTTCGCCGACATACTGCTTTGTTGCATTTGCTGCATGTTAGAACGTATACAACATTCTTTGAATTGCAATTAGTGTGGCATTTGATGGCGACCTTTGCTCCACTGGTAGAAATATTCGGCGTGCAACATAAGCTTGCATGTCAGACATCTGGACGTGCCACATGGGCCTAATTGGCCAATCTCGTTATACTCTGGGGTCGGTTTGCGTGTGGCATGTACCAGAATGTCGTGAAGGCTTTTTTGTCTCATGTACGCATTGACCGGTTTATGTGGAAAAACCTGTTTGAGACGATCCCATCGTTTATGTCGGGCAGACTTGGGTGATAGGTCACCACAAATGGTGTGATTGCGTCAGTCTGTAACTTGAGTTTATATTTTAAATGTTCCGTGCTGTTTTGTTTCCGTGCTTTTTTCGACTGCCGTCTGTACTGCATTTGTACAGTAGCCTCTATTTAGCAAATGTGTGGAAAATTCCTTGACTCGCATTTTGAAAGTGCTCTTGTCTGATCATATGCGTTTGACTCTCAGGGCTAATTTTGTAAATATGTGATGGTGGCAGCTTCTGTGTATGAGGTATTAGTGCATGTCAGTGGGCTTGGTATATAAATCGACTATGATGTTATAAGTGAGACGATGCATCCAAGAACACATGTTTGTCGTTTAATGTATTTGCTGTGAAATTTATAGTGGAATTAAAGTTGTTGGCTCTCTCTATTAAATCGTTAAATGAGTCATGACCATGACACTATTTCATGTCTATGTCGTCAATGAATCTTAACCACGAGAATGGTGTTAATGGTACAGATCGTAAAAGCTGTGATTCTAACTTACCCATGAATATATTTGCAAAAGATGGTGCCATTTTCGTACGCATCGCAGCGCCATTGAGTTGTAGGTAGTGTTTTCCTCTAAATTCAAAGTTGTTGCATTTAAGTATCAAGATTAGTAGTTTCACTAGAAAGTGTGTAGTCAGTTCTGTCAAGACCCTACTATCTCAAGCCTCCTGACATGCAAAAATACCGTCATCATGTGGGATGCTAGTGTAAAGTGAAGTTACATCCATAGATACAAGGAGTGTTTGCAAATACGACGACTCAATATTCTTCAACCATCCATTTAGAATCAACAAGGGAGAATAACTTTAGGCCTACATACATATACCGTCAAATTTCTTTCCCGAAACTTTACACTCCTATTAAAAACGATGCTTTATACTGCTTTCTCATTGCGTGCACTTTAAAATAATTAACTTCGCAGCTTTGATCTAGTTCTCTAAAACCAACTTACTTTACCCGGAAGATTGGCTTTTTGAGTGTTCACCAAAACTATATTTGTTTACGAGACTATTCACTCCTGTCGAATACGATACTATATACTTATTGTTAGACCATAACACCATTAGACATACAATAAATATGTATAAGCACTAATTGTTTCTAGTACGGAAAAACACTAATGGATGTAGATACATGAACGGGACGTAATACTTCGCCATTACATAAGTATATCCTTTAACAGTATTGACCTCCGGTCTATTTCCAACGCGCATCCGCAGACTCAGTATTTCCGCTTTAATGAATGTGTACATATAATATAAACTGGACATTTGAAACCATTGTAATCGTAATAAAACCGTTGGCGAGAAGTTTTTTTGGGCGAAAGGTAAATACGGCATTTAAGTGTTTGTAGGTGTTGTGTTAATATGGGATTTTATGATTTTAGTAGAAAAGTAGGTCACGCTTTACGGGGCTATTCACAAGGTCATGTGAATGTCGGGAGCACGGTTTACCCAAATATACCCAAATACACCTAAATTACCCAAATACAGCCCAAATACACCTTTGTTGTTTATAATTGAACAAAAATTTATTCGTTTAAAATATGAAATTAATCATTTTTTATTTATTTTCAGAGATCAAATCAGATGCAAATTACCCAATTACACGTTCAACTCCATTGTACAACGACGGGGATAAAAACACCAGTACCAGTTAACTCCAAAAAGAAGAATATCTGATAGAAAGGTAAAAAAATAAACTAATAACGATATTCCAAATCTGTAGAAAATGTTTAAGCTTTGGAATAAATGTTATATATATAAAACAATAACTGTGTTTGTTTTTTCATTTCCAGTTTTATGACCACTAGTTGTTATGACACCTAAATAAGCATATCAGATAAGGCCTGTGGCAGGACGCAGCGACGATTACCTTGTTTTGAAGGTTATAAGCCGTAAACCAACAGCAATGTGAACAATTAAGATTTACTTTAATTAATGTGCCAAATTTCACAATATGTATTATATTAAACAGTTAATAAAATATACACGCAATATACCATGTATACTGTCCTAAAATAAATTGTAATATATGCCTTAAAATATTCTTCATCATTAAGGGATCTCTAAAAATTTAATTATTTACTTAAAATATGTTTGAGATTCTGAATGATCTATTGTAAATAATTGTATTATGAATAACAAAACAAAACAACAAACAACAAAATTGATTCATACTTATTTACCTTTGTGCTCTGATTATATAATTGCGCAAAGTATTTCTTTAACAGTTACGCCTAATCGATAAATGTAATCCGTTAATTCCTTGCGCGTAATCTGTGTTAATTAGTTTTCAACAGTTTTGATACTAATTTATTAAATCAATTAAACTTATTAACTTCAAAGTAAAGCGGGATGTTGACTTTGAGTTTTTTGAGTACTTTGAGTAAATTGAGAACTTAATGAATTGTATATATACTGTGCGTTTTTCATATTTTCTATCTCTTTTTTGAGGTACAAATTATAACGTTACCTTGTGATGTTGTCTGAATATTTTTTTACAGGCATGCAGTAATGTATGAATTAAATGGAAAAGATATCTTGGTGGATAGTACACAGTTGTATATTAAGATGAAGTAAGTTTTTCGACTTTGTGCCAAAAGTGGTTATAACAATTTCTATTAGGAGTGGTTTGCTATTCAAGATGTAGGGCATCAGTTTCATGACAGCTGTTCCATCATAATGATACCTAAAAAAATAAGTAATAATATTTTGATTGTTTTACCATAGATATATATGTATTACTATGTATTGAGTCTCATGTCGCATTAATGCAACCTTGTTAAAACACATACATGAGTCACCTAGTGATTAAGTGTTGTCATACTAGCAATCCGTTTGATAATTACACGATAAAGGTACATGTACTTAAAAACTAACTGCATAAGTCTAATTTCATTTTTTCCAGAATGAGAGAATTTAAGAATCTGTTAATTGTCCCTTTGTTCTTTTACTTGTACAGATTGTAGATTTAAGTATTTAAATTAAAAAAGATGATTTCTGATGTTTGGTGGATAACTCTCTTTTTTCATTGTATATAGATCTTTATCATTTTTCCTTTTTGCATGTATTTTATTGCTTTTTCTGATACTTCAGTGGGACCGGGACATAGGGAACCCAGTTTTATTATTTTTCAGATTGTTTTTGTGTTTTATTTTCTCTATCAATGTGTTGCACAGAATATTTTGTGAGTCCGACCGGACAGCAAGCAATGGGCAAAGGAACAGTTTTCTTAAATTATGTCTGAAAAGGTAACATTTATGTCCATGAATGTCCAAGGCCTCGGTGATAGAAACAAACGTAAAGAAGTCTTCAATTTTTAAAAGAAAAGTCCTTCTCAGTATATTTCTTACAGGATACACATTTTGTAAATAAAGATGAAAATTATATACGTGCAGAATGGGGATATGAATATTTCTTTAATAATTTTAATAGTCAGTCTATTATTTAATAACAGTTTTGAATACAAATTACATAAACAAAAAGGGATACATATGGTAATAGGCTTATTTTAGATGTTACGATTAATGGGAAAAGGATGACTTTAATAAATATGTATGTCCAAATAAAGATACACCAGATTTCTATATGACATTAAACAAGATATTGATAGATATGGAAATGAAACTGTTCTAGCAGGAGATTTCAATCTGGTCTTACATCCTCAAGTCGATACTCATAACTATGTTAATATAAATAATCCAAAAGCTAGTGAAAGTGTTAAAACCATTATCGATGACTTTAGCTTGATTGACTGCTGGAGAGAATTAAATTTTGATAAAAAGGGGTTCACATGGAGACGTCCAAATACAAATAAAATGGCTAGACTAGATTTGTTTTTAATATCTGAACATTTATTTACCGACATTGAAAGATAGTCCCATTTTATCTGGGTATCGAACGACCATTCAATAATAACTATATCATTTGTATTTGGAAAGTTTATAAAGGGGAGATCTTACTGGAAATTTAACAACTCGCTGCTTAAAGAAACTACTTATGTAGACGAAATTATAAAAGTGATCAAAAATACAAAAAATCAATATGCAGCACAGAATAAAAATACAAATTTACAAATTAAATACATTCCTTGTCAAGATTTAATATTGGACATTGATGACCAACTCTTTCTCGAAACATAATTAATGGAGATTAGAGGAGAAACAATATCCTACTCGTCATTTCTTAAAAAACAAGAAGATAAAACGGAAGCAAAACTATTACGAGAAATAGAGATATTGGAAAAACAATTAGATATTGATTTAATAAGCTTAGAAAGTAAAAGGAAACGTTTGTTTGAATTGAGACCAATAAAATGGATGGACTTAAGATAAGGTCAAAAGCCAAATGGTTAGATGAAAGGGAGAAAGTAACTAAATATTTTTGTAATTTAGAAAACAGGAATTTTCTAAGTAAAAGTATACCTTCCCTCATTTCAAATGACGGAAATATTTAAAATAATCAACATTCTATTTTAAAAGAAACTGAAAACTTTTATCACTCCTTGTATTCACACAAACCAGTAAAACATATAAATGAATTGTTTAGAGATTTTTCTATACCCAAGCTAACTAGAGAGCAACAACAAAATTTAGAAGGCCCAATAGAATTACATGAACTATTATTTTGTTTTAAAAAGGCAAACAATCTTAAGAGCCCCGGCTCGAGTGGTTATACCATGGAATTTTATAAGTTTTTCTGGATAGATATAGGAATTTTCCTCTTGAGATCTATTAAGCATAGTTTCTTGAAAGGTGAATTAACAGTCACTCAAAAGCAGGGCATTATAACATGTATATCAAAGACAAATAAAGATAGAAATTATTTAAAAAACTGGAGACCAATATCTTTATTAAACTGTTCTTATAAATTATAATCAGCATGCATTGCAATGCGTTTAAAACAAGCATTACCTTTGCTTATAAATGATGATCAGACTGGCTTTTTGGCGGGGAGATATATAGATGAAAATACACGTTCCATTTATGATTTGTTCTATTACACTGAGAAAAATGATATATCAGGATTATTACTTATTGCAGACTTTGAAAAGGCTTTTGATACCCTCTCCTGGTCTTTTATTGATGAGGTTTTAACTGTTTTCAGTTTGGACAAGATGGATAAAAATATTTTACACAAATATTAAATCTTGTATTTTAGTTAATGGCCATCTATCGGAGTGGCTTTTTATTCACCGAGGCTGCCGACAGGAAATCCACTCTCCCCATACATTTTTATTATGTGTGTCGAAATATTGTCTGTGCTGGTCAAGACAAATAAAGATATTAAAGGAGTTAAAGTAGGAGATACGACGGCACCGAAAAATCCCTTAAACATGCTCTAATGGTTTTAAAATTCTATGGAGATATTTCAGGTCTTAATGTTAATGTTGATAAAACCAGAGTTATATGGTTTGGGAAAAATAAAGGTTATAATGTAAAATTATGCACAGACACAGACCTTAATTGGGATCAGGGGGAATTTGTGATCTAGGAATTACTATGTCAACACATTTGAGGAGTGTGGTTGCATTGAAATATGACAGAAAAATAAACTAAATTAAATCATTATTACTGTCCTGGTCAAAAAGAATACTCACACCCTTTGGAAAAATCACTGTTATAAAAAGCTTAGCTTTACCAAAGTTAAATCACTTAATTTCATCATTACCTAATCCACCTGAAGACCAGGTCACACTGTTGCAAAATATCTCCTCTGGAATAATCACCCAGACAAAATAAAGAGATCTGTTGTAATTCAAGATTATGATTGTGGTGGACTTAGAATGATAAATATTAAACAGTTCATATATTCTCTGAAATTAACGTGGATTAGAAGACTTTTGATTAGGAAAAAAAAACGTATGGAAATCCATAAACATATGTACACATTCACCACCAATATGCTATTTTTCGGTAACGACTATGTAAAAAATAACTTGCAAAAAATATGCAATCCCTTCTGGAAGAATGTTTACACAAGTCTTAACATCCTATTAGATGTTAAAAACCTATTGTTATGGAAAGAGTTCTTAACACAACCGTTATGGTACAATAATAAAATTAAGATTGGAAGATCAAGTGTTTTTTATCATAGAGCGTTATTATTCATGAATATAGAAATTCAGATAACTATTACTGTGTATGGAAACCATTAGAACGCTCTATTACTGTGATGGAGTTTGACCTAATTCGAGATTCTATATACTGCATATAGTGCACAGTGAAGCGTGAATTTGCTGTACCCCTCGTGTATGGAGATAGTTAATTGCGAATTCCATTTTCTGTATATGTTTTTGAATCGATGTGAAATACATTTTGTTCTAATAAAATTCCAAGGAAGATGTATATAGATGTATGTTTCTTTTATAGTGAGCAGAAAGTTGTTTTATACCTCACTGTCCAGATCGCCAATACTCGGGAGGCGTTTCATGAAAGTAATGTAATACTGGAATAGCCTGACGTCATTGCATTCCATTTCCGTTTTGATGCGGCCATTCCTCCATTTTGTTTTCTTTTGTGCAGTGAGAGTGCTCCAGTTAGGACGCAACAATTTATCGTAAGTAGAATATGTGCAAGTTTACACTCTCCACTGTCATACGTGTCTATAAAGTTAGCTCACATTTTCAGTTTATGAATGTTTTGTGTACGTGTATTGTTTGCGTTGAACTAAATGAAATTAGTCTTGATCATGTTCGACGCCTGATAATTTTGTAAACAAGCAAGCTTCGCAGATGATCTAGACTGCGTAAAAATGATAACTTATTTGTTATTCATCTGCATGTTTAAATATTCGAGTGAACATTTGGAAGGTTGTGTGTGCATAAACATTCCCTGACGTTTCTAGTCGTCGTTTGCATATTTGGTAATCTTTAGTATCTAATCTAAAAGAAGAACAAAATACCTAGACGGAGATATGAGAATCATGGCTGTTGTGGTAGTCAGGGTCATTCAGACCCTGTTTATACCGAATTGTTCTAGGATATTTGTGTATGACTCCATGTTTCAGAAGACTTCGACCTATTTTTCTTGAATGTTTATCGTTCGAAACATCTTGTGCTCTTTTGTTTCCATATAATTTTGGAAACTTAACCCTGCGGTCTCCAAGGGTTAAGCATTCTTGACTCGAGTCCCAGAAATCACGTGTTTGATTTCCAGTGGGGTCACATCCCGGATTTTTCAAACAAACTCCCGCAGTAACTTACTTGGGCATGGTACTGTGAATATAGGTCATCCTTTGGAGGGATGTAAAGTAGTCTGTCCAGTGTACAGGTAGAACTATACCCTGTGCAATATCTCTCTGAACTTCTGTGTTAAGCAGTGATACAAAACCAGGGCCGTAAATGAATTATAAAGAGATTATTTAACTGCTGGGATTGATTATAGGGAAATCCTTCACAAGAGGTAGGCGTGTGGTTCTTTTCACGAACGATCGCATGCGAGCGAGTGAAAAAACAAAGCACGTCTACCATCAAGTGAAGGATTACCCATAATCGATCGCAGCAGTTAAATAATCTATTTATTACATTTTAAATTACGTTTTTGCAAACAAATATTCGCTTTATTGGACGTTATCGGCGGATGACGTCGACGTCAGCAACACTTTATTGACGTCACAACGTTAGTTATTAATGTGTTCTGAGTTAGTAATGTGAGTTATTATTGAGTTCTGAGTTAGTTATTAATATTTAGCGATAATGATTATTCTTCCACTGAGTTTAAACACCTGCGCCTCTTTTCGCCATGTTGAAGTCGTTTAGAGAAAGTGGAGTGCTTCGGTGATGCCGAATAATTAAAAATAGACTGTATACAACATTTTTGTTCCTGAAGGATTTACTTTCGAGTGAAAAAAATAAACTTAATAACCAGTCACATTTAGCCAATCTCAATGGCTCGCTTATTTGAGAATTGACTGGAAACGGCGATGCATGCTGTTTGATATTGGCCGTCTTCACGGTAATGGATATCATAAAATATGATACGCTGACAAAAACAGTTATTTTGCGTAATTTGTTAAACGTAATTGGTACGCACCAATAAAGTAATTTCATTGTGTATTTAGGGAGTTTTAACTGGGAATTTATGCAAATACGTTGCTTATCTGTAGCTCTGTAATCTGTGACGTTTTATGTCATAGAACTATACCAAGCCTAGCTGCACTGCCATTGTTGTGTACTGGTTAATGATATTGATTTCTTTAAAGTTTTAATACACAAACTTTGTCACATTTCTGTTTTCTTGATACAATGGCAGGGATGATTAGTGCTATGTGTAGTCAGTGAAGTAAGAAGAGAGTGAATGGTGACCCGTAATGGAGATTTAGCGCAGCTGACTGAAATCTCGTATGGCTTCGAGAAGTGGAAGGAACCTCGTTTTAGCGTTAAACTTTTCTGAATATCCGCCATTTTGTTTCCATCGGTGAAGTGCTCTGCTTTGTGAAATTGTAAAATATTTGACTGTTTTGCATTATTAGGTCATCTTACTTCACAGAACTTGTTTGTTGTTATATTACTAATAGTTGATATTGACATTTTGGGTATTTTTACGTTACTTTACAGTGAATTGATTGATATAAAATAAAATGCACAAACTGTTGGTCGACCGTGTTCGTTAAAGTATTGTTTATCAGAGATGTCGAGATGGCGCAAATCCGCTATACATTTGTTTGTTTTAATTAATTCCTCAAAAATAAACAGCTCGTCGTCGAAAACTGTGATTGTAAAATGTAGTGGTCCACTTTTTTATGCAAAACTCCTTTATTTTATCTAATAATTTGTGTTAAAGACTGCATAGATATTGACCAGCATGGCCGATTCTAGCCAATGCCGATTAAATGCACCCTTTTGTACTTCTCTATTAATTTGTTTGTTTTATTTAATTCCTAGAAAATAGACAGCTCGCTGTCGAGAAATATGATTGAAGAATGTAGTGGTACACTTTTTGTTATGCAAAAACCTTAATTTTGTCTAATAATTTGTCTTAACAACTGCATAGATATCGTACAAAACGACCATACATGCCGATTCCATCCAATGATTATGAAATGCCATCTTGTTTGGGTACACTTTTTGTTATGTAAAAAACTTAATTTTGTCTTAAAGACGACATAGAGTGTCGACCAAAACGGCCGATTCTAGCCAACGACGATGCTGTAGGAATCCGCTTTAGGTCTTTTAATTTTAGTTAATTCCTCCAATAAAAACACCTCGCTGTCGAGAAATATGATTAAAGAATGTAGTGGTACACTTTTTGTTTATGTAAACGCTTTATTTATGTTTTAAAAACTCTTATTCAACCCATCTGTGTTGGTGCTCTTTTGGTTAATTAAATGTCCTTTCCAGCAGTTGAACAACGAACAACATCTTTTAATGTCTGTATCAATTGAGCGCTTTCCAGGGCATTTCACCATAAATTATGCGTCCTGGGGATAGTATTTTTTTACTATAAGCAGGGCTTCCACTAAGGTTCAAATTTAGGAAGTTCGAACTTCCTGTGTATCAAATTTGGAAGTTCATGGGGAAAATTTAGGAAGTTCCAGTGTTTGGGCATGGCATTCATAGTCTTTTGAGTCAGTGATTCCACGTGGTAGTGAGGGAAACAACACATCTAAATTGTTAAAAAGAAAAAAAGGATAATTATAATCATCTATATGTTTATAAAAGAAAATATTTGTTGACCTCATTATATAAACGGTTTCAAACTAAAAAATACTTAATTTCCCTTTGCGTGCCATACCCCACCCACAAATTTTATACAGTAAATTACAGTTTGCAAACAGTTTTCAATTTATCAGTCCAGGAAAGCTTTTAAATTGGCATACATTAATGAAAGGTATGTAAAACTGTCAAGTGTAGGAATAAATGTAACAGATTCTTTAATTTATTATCAAAGCAATCGATTATTTTTGCCAGTGATAATTTCACTTCCGTGTTTAGTCTCCATTTGCGAAGAGTTCTCTCCCCTAGGTTAGAGATTATTAAATATTGTTTGTCGTACTTCGTTTCTATTTGTAACTTCGATAAATACATAGAAAAATGACACAAAGATATAAAAGAAATAGCCTTAAAAGTATAATCTGTTTGTGTAAGGAGTTTCAACTTTGTGGTTAATAAATATAAATTAAGCAATTTGGCGTTCATTTTGTGAAATGCGCGGCTAGGCCAATTATCTAATTAACACGCTCTCCTCTCACCAGTCATGCGTGTGACCCTTGATAAAAACTCGACAAAACCGGATTTACCTGTCAATTACAGGCTCCACTGAGTTTTAATTGCTTTACAACTTGTTACGTCGGCAGTCTCAAATGAAATTAGATTAGATGGGCGGGGCTATAATCGGTAATTTACAGATTATGGACGTCCGTAGTAAACGATCACGGCATACTTTGAAGTTTTTGGAAGTACACTGTACGCCTTTGATGTTAATTTTCGCCGTACAACTACGATTTTTGGACGTAATTTACGGCCGTATGCCCATCAACGGAAACCCTGTATAAGTTCTCAAACCCATATGACCTACATAGATATATAATCACGCAAAAAACAGTTAAATGAAGCGGCGCTAACGCAGGGTTTTATGGCAGTTGTTTATTGCGATCAAAAGATATAAAGGGTTTCTCCAATCATAATCATACGGTGCCCCGTGGCTAATTGGCCGTCCTAAGCAGGATGTTTGTTTAGATCAAAGAGGCCATAAATCACTGGCAAACACTGGCCACCCGTGGTGTGTTGACATCGAATATATACCATGATTGTGTAATATTATTATTTTTCAATTTTATTTATATTATATGCATCTATGAAACTAAACACATAAGAAATAGATTATGTTCATTCGGATTTGTCAAAAAACACACGCATAAGTCTGTTAACGTTTCATTTTTATTTAACAAATTATCATAGTAACAAATTGATTTGTTATGCCGTTTTAATATGACAATATTAGGAAAATATAACTAATGCTAAACTGATGTATCTGCACTGTTAAAACCCACTTACGTGTTTAATTACAAGTTTTTCATGTGATATTATTTTTTTATACAAAATTATCTCATTTTGGTTGCGAGTTATTGTGTCATGTTACAAGATATTCAAAAGTTCCACTTAGACGGATGCTAGTATTTTAAAAATGTGTTATTATGTAATATATAAGAAAACAATTCAATAAAAAAAAATGAGTGTGAATTGAGAACATTAATAATTGAAAACGAAAAAAAAAAGAAGTTAGATAAACCACAGACCATGCAGTTGCACTTACTAATAATTAGGTTAGATCTGTGGTTACACCAGAGTTTTGTAATTATATTATATTTCTATAAATGAATACACATTTAGAAAACAACAACAATCAACCCCCGCCCCCCCTCAAAATATCGAAATTCTGTGCATGTACAATGTATTATATATATATTCCCTTTTGTTAATGACATCTTTTAAATTATTTCGAAATAAATACAAAAAGAAATCACTCGTAACTCTAGTACGCTTAACTTAATGCTAACGCCCCTTTTTACAAACACTCAAAATAAAAATCGTCATCTACCGCTAACGAGCATTTGCCAATAAATAAACCTTGATTTTAATAAACCTTGAAAGAATATGTGTATGTATAGAAGCGTCAAAATAGCAACGAAGGTGTAACAAGTTTATCTTTATTACAACTAGATTAACGCGAATCTGATTACCGGTACAATGAACCCATTCCGCTATATTCATAACAATTGACTGATAGCGTTAACCGCGCACCTGCCACAGTTATAAGCATTTTTAAAGAGCGCCCAGCGATCACGATGAAATTTCTGATCATGTACAGAGACGCTTATCTTTCTCGTTTTAGCCATACGAGATCGTGCGAGATTCGATTATGTGCCCATTCACTCTCTTCTTACTTCACTGGTGTAGTTGCGCATGTCATTGTTGTGTTCCAGTTGAATGACTTTTGGCGGTGTTATGCCCATTATAGGACATAATATCATGGTTCCTATACCGGGAAATCGGGAAAAAGTCGGGAATTTGAAAACAGTAATTCCAGGCCATGAAAAACCCTCGAATTTTACCCAAATCAGTAAAAAAACGGGATTTATTCGGGGAAAAAATAGTGTTGTGTAGCCTCTCCAAGTGTGGAATCCCGGTGATTTATAAAAATAAAGGTGTACGTCAATTGATATTCCGTACTTTACGTAAGCATGGGGTTTAAAAAATGCAAGCTGCTTGCGGACGAGTAACACTTGGCGTCTGGTCGTCCGACAGGGCGAGTGACATTTTGCACTATAAAAATGAAGTTAAACTATCGTTCAAACACGATGTTGCAATATTTGCCAGATTTTAAATCTGGATCATTTCCAACGCGTAATTTTGTTCCGTATTAACAAGGTGTTTGTTTGTTACCAGGTAACTTACGCGTCATATAGACTGTGATTCAATTCACGCTAAAATCATACACCAATATTTTGAGTAATCGCACCTTTTGTATTGTTTCATGTTGATTGAACAATCAACCATAAAATGAACCCAATTCAGAAACAGCCGATCAAACATCGGTTCACACTTGCCATTGTTTCAGTTTACGCTACCGTGTGTACAACTAATTAGTAGGCACTTAAAGGGACACATGGCAATCTTGCAGTATTTGAAATGGGTGTCTCAATTTATATATCCAGTATCATTTTTACTTTTACCCTGGTTACATTTAAATAAATCAAATTTTAAGTATTCACTTTTTCGTCTTATACTATAAGTTTTAATATATTTCTGGTGCAATAATATAAAAAAATAATAATATGCAAAAAAAAATGGCTTAATACAATTCTTATAATTAACATTAATGATTGAACAAATGCAATTTATGTAGAAAAACTAACGGGATCAAGATTGCCATGTGTCCCTTTAACACCTATCAGTGATCGTAAACACCGACGGGCTGAGTATCTCTGGCGAATTCGTAAGCAAACATTTTCAAACTTTCTGTTTTGATCAGCCATTTTGGCCGCTAGAGGGCGCCACATTTGATGTTTTACCCGGCTTGATCACAGTTAAATCTGTAGATAATGTTGACCGCAGGGACACAAACCAGTTGATTGACAGCAAGAGGCGGAACAGTGGGCGGAATCTTATCGCACCGACAATTTGACAGTGGCTCTCAATAAACGCTGCCATAATTAGTTTATCTATCTAAATGGATTGTCACTAATTGGCTAAAACACTCAGCGGGATAGTGGCTTATAAACATTGAAAGATTTTGTGAATTAGAATTCGGGATTTTCCGAGATCTTTTAGACAAAATCGGTCACAAATTTGGATTCGTCAGACCGCCGATGTCTGGCAAATTTGGTGTGCATTTCTTACGGTTTTCATTCGCCAGTTCAGGTTACTTTTTGCCTATGGCGATTTGGCAAATGGTTAACGTGGGCCTAGTAAGCCAATACACATTATTAAACCATTGATATTCGTGAACAATCGTAAAGATGTGTTAATGCTCTGATCAATGAAATATGAAGCCCAAATTGTACTTTTGTTTTCGATCGCTGTCGTACAAATTCGATATCTCACCGGATGACTCATAAAATATGTTGACGATTTTAGCTGAGTATTTACGAATAAAACTCGCAATGTTCCGTCGTATGTGCAAGCGTCTAATTATTTGAATCGATAAAGCATGTCGTCTGAGAACAAGTTAAATGTCAACACTAAATTTCCTTCATAGGAGGGAGAACGGCCTGAAAAACAGCGGGTTAAAGTTAATACTTGTCAAAAACAATAAACTAACATCTTGTGTGATGTCACATATTAGTACACTGCGAACAATTTAACGTTTTTGCAACAACGGTGTCGGACAAACACTGGTATAAATTGTCCTAGAAAACTGTGGGGAAACCTGGAAAAGACCTTGAGTTTTGTTCTCAAAAAACTGTCTCAAAATACTGTGGGAACCCTGTAATACACTCACTTTGTACAGACTAGTTCTCCTGCTACCCTGGCTGGCATTCAACAACTAGTGGCCTATATCATTGCCATGTGCCGGTTGAATGAATGTTGAAAATGTGTTATGGTCTCCTGCACATTTAGCCAGTAGAGCATCCACAGACTCTTTCACCTCTTGTCTGCACCGTATTTTCAATACTATAACACTTAGAGATACCAAACTTGGTATGTGGATACATCTTGGGATAGCTGTGTGTCGCGTACCAAAATAAGGCCACTATGACTTTGACCTTGACCTGTGACCTCTGTCATAGAAAATGCTTGTCCGCACCGTATTTTCAATACTATAACACTATGTCTCACCAAACTTGGTATGTGGATACATCTTTGGATAGCGGTGTGTCACATACCAAAATAAGGTCACTGTGACCTCTGTCATACCCCAAACATTGTGAGAAGCATCAGTATGAAGTGGAACTGCGCATATACATGAAGTCATGGGGTATGTGTTTGCAAGGGTATTAATAACCTTCAGTGATAGTTTTAGTTTGACATTCTTTTGATCTACATCTTTATTAATTTCGCTTTGTTTTGTACACTCTTTTTGTGATGTCTGGGCGATCTCTGAAGTGTAAGGAAACACGCTTTTCTTTCGAGAAAAGAGATTCAAGTTCAAGTCTTGGCAGGGACCTGACACACTGAGTTGTACATACAATTATTTTTTTCCACATCAGTAATGATGTTTTTGTACAGCATGAACTTAAAAATATGTACATTTGATAGTCATTCATCCTATTATTACCAGAGTGTGTTTTTGACATAGGTGTTGCTGTTCCGGCTGCAGCGGCGTCAACATTCAAGTTTTGCGTTTATGTAATTTTCTCACAAACTGTATGCACTAGACCTTTCAAACTTTGCTTATAGTTGTTTCATGGGTGGTACATTGCAACGTGACAAAGCAAATGTGGAAGTGACCTTGACCCTCCAAGCAAAGGGCAGATAACTTACTAATTTTTATGTTCAACTTTTGCGTTTAGGTCACTTTTTCACAAACTGTATGCACTACAACTTGCAAACTTTGCTTATAGTTGTATCTTGGGTGGTACATGGCAATGTGACAAAGCAAATGTGGATGTGACCTTCACCATCCAAGCAAAGGGCAGATAACTTTAATTGTTACATTTACATCACTTTCTCATGAACTAGAATTATGCACCAGATGTTTTAAACCTAATTTATAGCTTAATCTTTGGAAGAAAACATATTCTATTTCGACCTAGTTGTGTCTTAGGTAGTGCATTTTTCATCTGAACTTTACCAAACTTTAACAGATGTTTTGCCTTTTTTTTATTATTAGTGTATATATATATATATATATATATATGTATTATATACCTGTCAATAATATATACATAGTACCGTCATCTTCTTACAATGGAATAAGTTATCACTATGCTTCTAAAAATAGAATGAGTATCACTATTTTACTAAAAATAGAACAGCAGTTCAAGCAAGTTTTACGCCACGATGCACGAGAACGTCAAGACGACGTTGCGTCATACAACCAAAACAAGTAGGTCAAACCAATGACACCAACACCTTAAAACTACATACATTTTCCCGATGCACTTTATCGAGAAATAGTATGCTTTATTGAATGTGTATGCAATAGCAATGCAAATGTTTCTATGTTAATGATGTGTAAGAGGTATATAATAAACGGATCATTACTAGAGTAACCTGTTCTGGAAGTTTGTATCACCTCTCGTAGGTAAATGCCAAACAAACCAAACATGATGCTCTAATTCCAATGCAATGAATTAAAACAAATATATTCTACAATTTTCATTCTTATTGCCGCTCGTCGTCATAGTATATATTGTATACTATGACTTTTCTTGTTAAAGATGGTATGATAAAGGTATTTTATTTATTAATGATATAATGGATAACAATGATAATCTTCTCTCTTTTACCCTATTTATCGAAAAGTTTGCAGTACATTCACATGTTTTAGAATATTAAGGAATGACTGCAGCGATAGAGGGCTACCTTCAGAAACAAAATTTTGCTCATCTTGCTATCAAGTTAGAAAATCCAATTTGCCCATCAATAGTGTCCCTAATAACAAGCGCACCGAGAGGCTGTCGTCCCATTTATGATATACTTATTAAATCCAATGTACATCCAACATCTATAGCCAAATGGGGATAATATGATATAAATATAGACAGAGATTGGAATGACTTATTCAAAATACCTTTCAAATGTACAAAAGATACTCGATTACAATGGTTTCAGGAAAGAATAAACCACAGAATTACTGCTACAAACATCCTTTTCACAAAAATGAAGATAAAAAACAATAACTCCTGTAGCTTTTGCACAGAGTCTCCAGAAACCATTACACATTTATTTTGATATGTAAATATACCAAAACATTTTGGAATATTTTTAAGATTACTTGCAATGATAATAATATAATAATCCAACCGGAATGGACTACAAAAGATATAATTTTTGGGTCTAGTGAAAATGAAAATGTTCTAAATAAACTAATTTTACATGCAAAATACTTCATGTTAGATGGAAGATTACCATTGTTCGGAAATTTCAAACCACAAATTAAATACATATATCAAACTGAAAAAATAAACGCAGTTAAACGTTTTACATTTGATAAATTCGAAAAACCTTGGTTGACTTATAAATCCCTAATTAATAATTAGTTTTGTTTTAATTTTTAAGAGTTACACTGTGCAACACATCTATCTTGTTCTATCTATCTTCGTCTCTGACTTGAAATCACTTGCCCCTCACAGCTGTAGGTTCGATCCCTCAGGGGCCTAGGAATCTTTATGTGAGGAAGCTATCCAGCTGGCTTGCGAAACGTCGGTGGTTCTACCCAGGTGCCCGCCCGTGCATGAAAATTGCCCGGAGGGGCTCATGGGGTCTTCCTCCACCAATGGAAGCTGGAAAGTCGCCATATGAACTTAGCTGTTGGTGCGACTATAAAATCCAATTCAATTCAATTCCATCTATCTTGTTCCTTCTTCTTCTTTTTTGTTTTGTCTTTTTTTTGACAAAAGGAAAACCCCAAGAAATGTGTAATTATAACTGTTAAATTATGTTCCCCGCTGTTCCCACTGAATATGGAAGAGTCACACCTCCATAGAAATATCTTGTCTTTTCTTTATATATTTAGTGGATAACACCATTTTTGTTTCACAGTCAACTGTTGAACAACTCAGTAGAGATGGTATGTGGATATTGTTTAAAAACTGAAACACTCATAGTTGATTATGTTAGCATTGTATTTATCTACGTTAAACAATTCTTTATACAATATATATATGCTGGGTTTTGAAAAAAATACTATTTCTTTACAATTATCAATGAAGGCGTATTAAAGTAACAAAATAAATATCTGGTGTATTTGTAAATAAACCATCAGATTGCAGAGAGCCCTTTTCATCAAAATTTTATTTTAAATCTTCTTTTGAATATTGAAATGAACTATAAAATAACTACCCATTTATATAGTTTCTAATCAAGATATGTATTTTTTTCTTCTAAATATTTTGAAAACTGTTTATAAATAATAAATATTACATCTATATATCTACGGTTTGTTGAGGGGTGGCCCACCCCGACCCTCACAGACCTATTACGGGGTGAATAAATGGATTACCATTAATATGGTGTTAGAATTTTTTTTTTGTCTGAAATAGTTTATATTCTACTATGGCAAATTTCTCTAAGAAACGTGCGGATAGGTTTTCATGCGGTGACTTCAAGTGTAATTGCGTTTCCGATTGTGTTAATTCTTCAATGTGCAAACATTGGTATCATAGCACGTGTCAAAGCATTGGTGTTGATGAACTAGCAATTTGGAATTATCTTTCATTGGATTATACATGTGTTTCGTGCCGTACAATGGACGGAAAGGAATTTGATTATTTAATATGATTGCACCGATTGCAGAAGGTAATTTTCATTGAGCATTTTAAACTTATTGCATACATGTTCGTGGGTACCGGTTGTGGTAGGTTTCGTGACGGAATGTAGGTACGGGTTTATGTTGTAAGTGTTGAGGAAATGTATTGGATAGAGCTAGTTGAAAGTAGGTCACAGGCGTTCATCTGAATATAATTTTGAATACGCTCGGCACACTGAGTACCAGCTCACATTAACTGAGCTGCTCAGTCTCACTTCGACTCGTCCCACAGTACCGTAAATTGCCCAGTACCAGCTACGCAACCCCACGCCGGAGTATAGATACTCTGAGCGTCTCACGCAACTGCGCGGTCAGTAATTTATTTGAGCAAGTGTGAGTCCCAAAATCTCCCTAGAAGGAATGGACAGGTAAGCCTTTATTACGCTATTAAGCTGTAGTAACTTCCCATTGATCAGACCACCGTGAAATCGAAGGCAAAAATTATCAAAATATCAGCCTAATCTTAAACAAGACTCGAACGTGTGTGTGTCAATTAAGGATTTACTAGCGAACGCGAAACTGGGAACCAGTCAAAATTGAACCATATCTACTTCCGACACGGATGTAAATGTATAAAGGTTTGAATATGAGAAAGTTAAACCGTTTATTGAACAACAAATGAATGGAATAAACATGCAGACTTACATCCATCCCATTAACTGAAAAAGATTTGAGATAAATCATTAATTTCAGGTGGGGAGGAGGGTGGCACAGGAAATTTGCATCTTTTTGATTATTATACTGGCTTCCTATGATATCAAGGGTTCTATGGTATCACGGTAGTGTCCAATCTATAAAACAGTATGCATCTCCGCTAAAATATGATTATTATTTTATAGATGTGATGACTTTAGGTACAAATAATATATTTTTTATATTTATCATAAATAAAAAGATATTTCAAAATAATGCAACAATGTTGACAATTCCCTTATGATCTTTAAAATTCATCACCCCTAGTCTCCATAAATGCAGTTTCCATTACCCTGAAGGTTATAAAGTTTATTAATGTTTAGTCTGGTGAGTCTGTTGTAAATTATTCTTTCTAGAAATGGTCACTCCTTGAATCTTATACCAGTTACTATCAAATACAGGATAGGTTGTTTGCAATAGATATAAACATAAACGGAAAATACATAACTTTAATGAATGTTTATGGTTTGAATAACGATGACCCAGTTTTATTTAATAAATAGAAACACACCTTCAACATAATGAGGATAAACTGTTATTTTAATTTAGTCTTAGACCAAATTATGGATAAAAAGGGGGGAAATATTGATACGCATAAAAAATGTCGCGCAAAACTATTACATATGATTGACTCGTATGAATTGAATGATGTATGGAGAATATTTAACCCTACAAAACAAACATACTTGGCATTGAAATACACGACCGACAGTTTTCTGCCAGCTACATAATTTTTTAATCTCAAGCAATCTTATGTATTACATTACTCGAGCAGACATTCGAAGTAGCTATAAATCTAATCACTCAATATCTAGCATTAATATACAACTGCGAGATACACCAAGGGGTCCTGGATACTTTGAACTCAAGTTTATTACTCGATAATGAATATCAAACAAAATTAAAACGTGGAATAAATGAAACTTTAGAATTTAATAAAGAGGCAAACCCAAACACTATATGGGAACTGGTTAAAGGTACTATCAGAAATAACACTATTCAATATTCAACAAAGAAAAAGAAATTGGAGGATGAAAGCTGTAAACAAATTCAAAGTGAAATTGAAGAGTTAGAACATAAATATTCAGAACTCAACGAAACCCAAATTTTAGAACAAATAAATACAAAACGAGAGGAATTCAATAAGTTTTATGAAAAGTAGACAAATGGAATAAAAACTAGAATAAAGGCACAGTATTTAGAAAGTGGACAAACAAATGTTAAACTACTTATGAGTCTTGAAAACACAGAGCAGAAAGAAAAGTAAGGAACAGATTAAACATAGATGGACAAGTACTTACTGGTCAAAAAGATATATTAAATGCAGAACGTCAATATTTTGAAAACTTTTATCAAAAAAGAGAGCCGATTTTCAATTTTATTCAAAATAATGTTTGTAAATTATCAAATGAAGACAAAGCTTACTGTGAAGGCATTATAACGAAAGAAGAATGTAAAACCGAAATAAAAGATATGAAAAATGGGAAAAGTCCGTGTTCAGATGTGATTTGTGTTAAGTTCTATCAATTATTTTGGTCTGAAATAAAATACAGTCTTATAAATATATTAAACTATTCTCATTTGAAAACAGAAATTTAACGGAACTTCAGAAACAAGGTTTAATAAACTTAATACCTAAAGGAAACAAAGACTTAACTAGCATCTCGAACCGGAGACCAATTACATTATTAAACGTTGACTATAAAATAGCAACAAAGAATATTGCCAATAGATTAAAAAAAGTTATATTTAAGATAATTCATAATAGCCAGACTTGTTTTATTAAAGGACGCTACATAGGAGAACATATAAGATTATTGTTTGATATTATTGAATATTTGGAAGAAAGTGAGCTTCCTGGCCTACTGTTTTTTGCTGACTTCGAAAAAGCTTTCGACAGTGTTGGACATGATTATATATACTCAGTTTTAGAATTTTTTAACTTTGGTCCTATGTTTATACAATGGATCAACTTATATTACAGTGATACAAAAAGTGCTATTATAAACAATGGCTACATGTCAGAATTCTTTAATGTGAGAAGAGGTGTACGACAAGGCTGCCCACTTTCCTTTTATATATTTATTTTAGCAATTGAAATACTTTCAATATCCATACGTAACGATACAGATATCGCAGGTATAAAAGTAAATGATCAAGAGATAAAACGCACAATGTTTGCTGATGACGCGACCATTTTACTAAACGGGTCTGAAAAAAGGTTACAATGCTATGCTAAACGTTTTTGAAGAGTTTGAACATATAGCCGGCCTAAAATTAAATCTCAACAATGTGAAACATTAATAGCAGGAACACTTAGAACGAAACGTGATTTAATTTATAGTAGAAAAATGTAAAATGTATAAAATGGACATCTGAATCGGCAAAGGCACTTGGCATAACTTTTCATGCAAAAACAGCGAACATGTTTGAAATTAACTATACAGATAGATTAAAACAATTTTACAATAGTATGGATCAATGGAAAAGGCAGAAACTATCAACAATAGGATCTGTTTTAAAATCTATTATTATTCCAAAATTAACGTACCTTTTTTCAGCAGTTCCAAATCCTCCAGAGTACATACTAAAAGAACTAAATCAAAAATGTTTTCAGTTCATTTGGAATTCAAAAAGAGATAAAGTCAAAAGGAGAGAAATGGTAAAACAATATGAAGATGGTGGTTTGAAAATGATAGATATACGAATATACTTAACCTCCTTTAAAGCATCATGTGTAAACAGAATAATAGACCCAAATAATAACGGAGGGTGGAAAATATTCTACATGAAAGAACTCAGACGCTATGGTGGGAATTTAATGTTCAACTGTAATATAAATGTAACAAATATTATGAGCTTTAAATTTAAAAACACATTTTTAAATGACCTTTTGAAGGCGTGGTGTACTGCTAACTTTACAAAAAGCCCAAAACATATAAATGAACAAATATTGCGGAACAATAGCAATATAAAACACAGTGGTAGACCCTTGATATATCTTTATTGGATACACACAGAGTGTATGCCTCCATGATATATATAATACAACTGATAGAAAACTAAAAAACATTTAATTCAATCCAAAATGATTTTGACATACCTGCAACAGAATTCTTAAAATATCACCAACTTATATCTTCATTACCAAAGCAATGGTTGCATGAACTCAACGTAGAAAATATCAACATACTAAAACAAAAAACGTTATGTGAATGCCTTATGGGAAAGCCTTCAAACTCAGTCAATAGATATCTCACAAAAGTTCAAATAGATAATTTAAAAGATGACACAAAATCGAAATCCCAAATTAAGTGGGAAAATATATTTTCACATACTGCTATGAATTGGAGGTACATTTATAGAAACATATTTAGATGTAGTAAAGATACAAATGTTTCAGTACAATTTTATATATAGAAATATTGCCACAAATAATTTTTTATATAAATGCCAACTTGCCGTTTCAAGCATTTGCACATTCTGTAATATGGAAATCGAGACTTTAGACCATCTATTCTGGGAATGTATGTGGACGCAACATTTCTAGAATGAATGCTGTTTATGGATGGAGAGAACAGACATGATTACCGTATTAAATAAATATAATATATACTTTGGAGAACGAGATAAAATATTCACTTCCATAACCATGTTGGGTAAACAATTCATACATAAATGTAAAAATAAAGATGAGATACCGAACTTTGAAGCGTTCTCAAGAAAATTGAACAATAGGATTAACATAGAAATGTACATTGCCCTTAAAATGATACTCTTAATAAATTTGAAGAAACTTGGAGAAAACTATTAACAACACGTGGGCAGGGCAACGATGCTCTCTAGCAAGCTCATTATCTATTATCTTACACTATTCTCTTCTAATACTACTTTTTTCCCTTCCTTCCTATTACACCTCTTAAAATATAACCATACAATATATGTATTATGATTTAAACAGTGTTATGTGCTGTTTAAATTTGTGTAGTAATTGTTTATAATGTAATGTTGTATGTTGTTGTTTTTTATCTTGCCCATGGATACATCGAGTACATACATGCAAACCCACTGACACCGGGAGACTCGTACCATTGATCATCAGAATGCCTGTAAGTGTTCGGTACTGATAATGAAATTAATCGTAAGACATGCAATTAATTTCATTATCAGTACCGAACACTTAGTAAGTGTTCGGTACTGATAATGAAATTAATCGTAAGACATGCAATCTTATAAATAAACTACAACGATTAATTTCATTATCAGTACCGAACACTTAGTAAGTGTTCGGTACTGATAATGAAATTAATCGTAAGACATGCAATCTTATAAATAAACTACATCAACACCAAGCAGTGAACAACGTAACATAACTGCCAATGAAACTAGTATTCAAATCAACCAGTACAATTAGAAGTTAAATTAAAAGAACCCCTTGCAGTTACATTATTATTTACTAACGCACTGGCAGACGACAATCGGCAGCAGAAAAAGTGTCTAAATTAGTTTGTGGAAATACTCGCTGTGTCAGCCTTTCCAAAATAAAAAAGGACTTTCTACGCAGTACTTTTTTTGAAATATGCTATTAGAAATGAAATGTTATAAAGAACATTGTGTTAGTTTATTCTGAACAATCTTTGGTCCGTAACCTTGCACTGTTAAATGGATTATATATTCATGACATTGAGGTATTTCTTTGGTGGGAACATTCCAATGAAAGAAGATGTATGTACAACATTCCGTAAATCTTTAGTTAATTTGAGGCCCGTGTTCTTTAGACTGAACGTTGCATTTGGTTGGAACATTCCCATGACATATTCGTAGGAGCGTTGTAACTAACGATTTACTTTGGATGGAACAATCCCACCAAATCTTATTCCACCAAAAGAACATTCCCCCTTTTTTTCGCTTTGGTGGGAACATTCCCATGAACGAAGATGTACGTACAACATTCCGTAAATCTTTAGTTAATTTGAGGCTCGTGTTCTTTAGACTGAACGTTGCATTTGGTTGGAACATTCCCATGAAATATTCGTATGAGCGTTGTAACGAACGATTTACTTTGGATGGAACAATCCCACCAAATCTTATTCCACCAAAAGAACATTCCCCCTTTTTTTCGCTTTGGTGGGAACATTCCCATAAAAGAAGATGTATGTACAACATTCCGTAAATCTTTATTAATTTGAGGCCCGTGTTGTTTAGACTGAACGTTGCATTTGGTTGGAACATTCCCATGAAATATTCGTATGAGCGTTGTAACGAACGATTTACTTTGGATGGAACAATCCCACCAAATCTTATTCCACCAAAAGAACATTCCCCCTTTTTTTCGCTTCAAATTTTTTTTACGCGAAAATGAGATAAATAAATATGTGTGTACAAGTTTGATTTAAACGAACTGTTCGATTTTCTCTGGACCCTCCCCCCACACACATACCACATCCCCACGTCCCAACCATCATATATATTGTATTTGCTATCGCTCTATGTCTATAGAAATTCGAGGAATCCTCCATATACATCCTCCGTATTTGTAGATACGGGGCTGGCGCGGCCCAGCGGATAGTACGATGGCCAATAAATCGGAGAACACGTGTTCAAGGCTCAGCAGTGTCACCGAGTTATGTCGGTGTGTTCTTGGGTAGTACACTTTCCCTTAACCTCTGGGAATATAAACCGAGTAGTCCTGTGTATCGGTCTATCCTCCGAGCACGTAAAATAACATTTGAAATCTATTTGTTAGCAAGAGTAGGGCAGCTTCCTGGATGCCAGTTTACCCACCCTCTGTATTGGCCGACTCTTAATAACCAATTAATTGTACGTCTGCAAGGCATTGATTTTTGTTTTCACGTGACTGAGTATTTAACGATTCTACAGTGTAAATCCAGCAAAAGTTTATACAAACATACATTTGTGTGAGTGCATTTACTTTTCGCTGGAAGAATCCATTCCCATATTTGTAATATGTATTAGCATTGTCATATAGGTATATGGCGGTTCTAGGTCTCCATAACACATTACAAAAAAGACCCTTGCGGAAAAAACAGTTATTAAACACCTTAATTTGTTCCGTGTGACTATGTTGTATTAATTCAGAATTTCAATCTGAATCATGATAGTATATCTATGTCTATATTTATTGTTGCTTAGGTTATAACGCCCTTCCATCATTATTTACAACCCGTGATATTTTGTCATATAGATGATAAATGCTATGTCGCACACTGTACACTAACTGCGGATTAATCTGACCCATATGTAGTGTAATTACGTCAATGCCACTTCTGTTTATTCGACCTAATAAACTTCTGGTTATCAAGCCGGACATGACATGGTAGACAGCTGGTAAACAAAATAAGGATACACACTATTTCAAAGATATTGTTCTTATTTTAGTACCATATTTCTTATAATCCCATCATTTCAGAAATGTGTTGCTGATAATACTTTAACATATAATAGTTTAAATAATTACTGTTAGTCATTGTACTTTATCAATTAGTAGACCAATTATTGATAATGTTATCAGAAAGTGTTTCTACCATAGAGTTACACGTGAGAGTTAACACAGAACTCAGCCATCCAAAAACAAACAACTTATACGTAGATAAATAGACACAAATAACTTGCATAGTCCACATACTGCAGATAATGATTTGTTTTTATTAAACACCTATTTCCGATAATCATAATTTATCGTAAAGTGGATTTTTAATACATAATAATCGCGGTATCGACACAAGTATTATTTCCAAGAAACAGTGTATCAAAACAACAAAATCCTCGTTACAGCGTTAAATTATGTAAACCCGTCAATGGCATTCAACTTACAACAATGTATATAAATGCATTTGTACTTAAACACTTGATGCTACCGCAATCATATCATCATACATCTGTCGTCATTTCGACGTCTTTTTTCACAGAGTTTTTTATAAATAAATCACTCAGTTATTGACCCCTAACTGCTCTTATCTGTGTATGCCAACTGCATCTCTGGAATGTCTTTTTTAAATGTGTACTATGATCATCTTCTTTGTTTTCACCACAGTCTATAAAAGAATGGAAACATATAATATCCTTGCATATATCGACATTTTATATGAACACTAGATGAGGTCGTCTTGTATTTGCATTGTTTTTATGACACTAATAACTGAACCTTTAATATCTCAACATATATAAAACACATTAATCATCTCCTTCTCCCATATTTGAAAGTGAAAGCATGAATTTATATCATTAATTCATTTGCACGCTGAGTGATATATTTGGCGGGCTTGAGTGTTTTTTTTTTAAATTGTATCAAAATGGAGTTAATTCAATCTTCAGAAGGCTGATATCAATTACCGTGGGCTGGCGTTGTTGTTAATTAATTACATATACTGTTATTTAATTTCTAGAAAATGAGATAAATTAAACCGAACACTTATCCAGTGAAATATCAAGGCGACGTTACCTAACGTGTTTTATTTCACCACGAGATAGAATATCGTGCAAGAAACGGTATGCCGTATACAATATTAATGAAATTACATATTATATTAGATAGGTTACAAAAGACGATTTAAGTAACATAATATCGTGAAAAGAAAAAACAAAGATCAAAACTGATTCGTTATTGACAGATACAATTTAGCATTATCTTATCAGAAATAGGTTGGTACTTTGGCATGTACACCTGATATGTACACATTAACATAAGCACAACTGGTATGCCTGGCCTGGAATACAGTTTGTGATCATAATTATGATGAACGTTTAAAATATTCATATGAGAATGCTGAATTATACCAACTCTGTGATGTAGCATTGCATTAATTGTATTATTGGACAGTACTACTGACAGATAATTGAAAAGACATCCATTACAAACATAGTTTACAACATGAAGGGAAAGTTGGTTAATAAGGTACTAACTATAGTATAGCCTCAAAATAACTTATACGCTGTGATTCTGGCAGAAAATAGTTATGACCAGTTATGAGCTTAGTTAGGTTGCAGATTAGGGTTTTATGAACAGGGTCATAACTCTGCCAAATTAAAAGTCCGAATACTTGGACATATGTAACGACATGCTTCGCAGATGACTCAGAAAGACTACTCCTATAATAAGAAAAGAAACAGTAAATGATCATCACTGTTTAAAGGAACACATATTGATTTATTGAAAATTCTTGGCGTCCCGTTATTTTTTCAGCATATTTGCAATCATTATTATTCAAAATTAGAATAGCTCAAAGCAAGTTGTTTTTACTAACTTTCAATAAGATTGCACCAATAATATATGAAAAAAATGGCAGAATAACGAAGAAAATGGAAATTTCATTTTTTGTTGTTTGGTTATATGCAAGCAATTTTAAAGTCAAACTGAGACAGGATTAATAAATGGTACTGCTACTTGAATACAACTCAAGGTTGCCGCGTGTCCCTTTAACGACAGTCGATGTCAATTTACCAGTGACACAATACCATGTTCAACTACAATATTAAAGAAAGCCAATTGGTGTGTGTTGGATTAATAGACCGGACAGGAACAGTGCAGACACTGAATAATACTACCTATTTGTATGCGACCACATATAGGATAAATACACGAATTATGTCACTGACCTTTACCGAACGACACCAAATTTGAAGATCTTCAATGAAAACGGAACACACTTACAGAGTGGACCAAAGGCTAACCCAAAAAATCGATTATTTAGTTGCCGATTATCTCCAAATCAATAGAACAAATGATTAGCTATCTTAGATTCTGCAATTTGTGGCAGTCTACCGAAATCACCCGCCAGCATAATTATGTTCCACATCAAATTCTAGCCTCAAGAGGAAATAAACTCACTTGTTTTCCTAAATGTTTGACTTGACACCGTTGCAATGTGATTTTCTTATTAGTTCATCTGTTCCCTTGGTCTTCTTACCCGGACACTTTATCTTCCTTTTTTCACCTTCTTTGGTCTAACTGTCATCTGTTATGAAGAAACAATTTTTTAAAAAGGTAGTATTAAATGGTTACTCGTTGGCATATTTTGTATTTGAAAAACATATCCTTTTAATAATAACGGCTTTGTAACCTTATTATTGTACGCAGTAGTTACATGTAATAAAAACTTTTCATTGCGAATTTTAAACGAATGGGTCAGTGTCACGTACATTTTTCTTATATATTTTCTCAAGGTCATGTGTTTCTAATTGTTTGTATATGCCTATGAATGTAAACACTATGTGCATGGATGCCATGTTCTGACTTACGATGGTATTTAAAAACGTGCAACTGTTAACTATTATAATATACTAGTGTAATATATGTGCAAACTATGGTCAAATCATGGCTCGTTTTTTCCGTTGTTCAGATCGACGTGCATTTGGAGCTGCATCGTCTAACAATTGTTGGGCCACGGCAGTTTCGACTGCTCGGTGTTGTACGGAGAATACCGAAGGCAGCTATTTTAATACATGCTAAATTTTTATGTGACCTTCTTGGATCTATGTTTATAAACAATGAAGCATAACTAAAACTTAAATAACATGTGGCATGTTTGTTCTTTTTAACTGTTATAAGTGATATTAAAACATTTATAAAATAAAGGCGTTTCAATAAGAATAACTTAAAATCGGCTCATGGAGTTCTTTGTCAATCAAATGCAGTACTTCCTCACAAACAATTGGTGTGTCAACTTTGTCGACGTGCAGCAAAACTTTAATGACCAAGGCAGGTAAACACCAGTATGCCTCCGTTTTTGCATATGACATTCGCTCTTTGTCGGATCGTAACATACTCCGTAACATTGTGATGAAACTAACCCACCACTTGAATTGCCCTTCACCGCCTGTCATTAAATACCTAAAAAGCAATTCATAAAGCTATATAGGGTGTCCTTAGACCTTTACTTTTAAAGATTGCACACCAGAAAACTGTAAGTGGAATAAGTTCGCTTAGATACTCCATCAAAATGTAATACAGTTCCACAGATTACGTATGGGTATCACTATTATTATACATATATGTATTTCTTAAACAATCAGCCGTGGCCGAGTGGTTAACGTCTCTGACTTGAAATCACTTGCCCCTCACCGCTGTAGGTTCGATCCCTCAGGGGCCTAGGAATCTTTATGTGAGGAAGCTATCCAGCTGGCTTACGGAACGTCGGTGGTTCTACCCAGGTGCCCTCCCATGCACGAAAATTGCCCGGAGGGGCACCTGGGGTCTTCCTCCACCAATGGAAGCTGGAAAGTCGCCATATGACCTTAGCTGTTGGTGCGTCTATAAAATCCAATTCAATCAATTAAACAAGCAGCGTAGTGTAAGAGTGCATTTGTATACGCATCAGTGTTATTACTGTCAATCGTTTGTCGACAGTTTCTAAGCAGCTTGTTCCTTATTATATATTGGATATGTTTGAGTTATAAGGTCACTCAATTTACGATCTCATTGTGATATTAACTTTACGATTCTTAAGCCAGATAAGGAGCATTTTAAAGGAAGTATATCTTACTTTGGGCCAGTAATTTGGAACGAAATCCCGGAGTATAAAAGATCTTGCAAGTCAGTAAAATCACAATTATATATTAAAAGTGGATAAAAAGTACTGTATAACGGAAATTGTTTTTCGATAAAATTATTATTGAATCATAATATAGATTTTTATTTTTTGTGAGCACTTTTTTTCATTTTCAATATCGTTGTGTTGCTATAAATTTGTATATGTTTTTGTTTACTATTTGCTTGTAAAGAGAGCCTCATGGACGATTAGTATTTGTACTAACTGGGGTACCCTCTTAAAATAAAGTCTTCAATTCAATGCAATTCAAGACAAGCTAGCAAGTGGTAGATAATTTATAACAAACGTTTTACTTTGTTTACTTAATACCAGACGAAGCGATTTATGGGAACTTAAAGTGACCCCCATCCGAACGTGCAAGACTTTCCTATTTTTTTCCAGTTTCATATCACATACAACCAACACTAATTTACCTTATTTTTTATACTAACATGTTGATCTAAAATAATTAGATTGACACATTATACTCAATTGGAGCAATAATATATCAATTAAAGAGGCTAAATGTATACCTGCAACGTTCAGTATTTTTTTGTAGAGCCTCGATGTTAATTTTATGAAAAGATGGAGGCACTAGCACATCTGGAGATCCTGAAGGAACGTCATTTAATACTGAATAATCAGTGGTTGCCCATTCCCGTACACTTCTTCGTTGTAAGACAGCACAAGATCCCCGGCGCTGTCCTTAGCAATCATAAAATGCAGAGGCTTTGATATCTGAGTGATGACCTGTATGTTTGGTTGCAGCCAACCTTTAATATCATATATACCCTGCAACAAAAACAGGTCGATTCACGCTACAAATAACAGATAATATGCAAGTTAAAAATGCAGTGTTCGTTACTCCAAGTATTCATCACGCGCCTATCATACTCTATTTGGAAAGTATTTTACTGTAAAATGTATGTAACTTGTTATGTTTTAGTGCGTTTTCTGTGATCTGCAAACAATGCTTGAGTTTTATAATACATTTAGAAAGTTTTATAACAGAAACAATTCGAATGATCTACATTAGTGATGGCCGTATATTTACAAATATGAGTTCTTGTTAACAGTAATCGCATTCAGGTTTCGTTTGTAAGAATATATTACATGTTATATGATGGTCATTTGTTTGATTTGTGTCTCTCTGACGTGTGAATATCGAATGCTACACATATAAAATATACTTTTAAACAAACATTGTCTTCTATTTTAATTACAATGTATTTTCAAGCATGTAAAATAGATCTAGGTAAACACTTTCTTAAGTTAATTTTGGCTTGGACTCTGAAATCTCATATAACCCGATTAGTAGTACTGTTGCAGTTGCAGTTGCAGTACAAAAGAGGAGCATTTCTGATTATTAATAATTACACATTCCAAATCAACACAACCAACTACAACACTTCCTCATAGGCATGTGCTTAGTGCCTTTTCATGCCAACCCGCTCTTAAATAATGACCGTTGTATTCTGCTAAAAACAGAACGTGCTTATTTAAAATGAAATAGTTGCCGAAGTATGGGAATCCCTATAATTGAAAATTACACATACATTCCAACCAATAAAACACAACTTTGCAAACTTTGTCAAATAAATAGTTTCATTATCTCATATGTGAGGTAGTATAACGCTGTATAACAACGATGCATTTAGTACAAAACACGTAGCGTGCAAGTCCATATAGTATATTCCTAACACATTTGTGCATAAAAAG
Organism: Cyrtodaria siliqua; assembly: GCA_037043455.1. Lineage (NCBI taxonomy): Eukaryota > Metazoa > Mollusca > Bivalvia > Adapedonta > Hiatellidae > Cyrtodaria > Cyrtodaria siliqua. The sequence continues at coordinate 225,129 of JAWPHD010001590.1, read as the reverse complement.
GCCGCATGACATTTACCGAAATTAATTTAAAAGTTAAAAGATCATTTAAAATAACACACTGTTATACACTAGCAATTTAATCTGTGCATATGCATACACTATGTGAGAGTCTCAAGAATACCGCTCATGAATAGTTTAAAAACCTTTTTTGTGTGTTTTAATTAAAACATTATAGATATTTCTGAAACAGTGCATACCTGCAACCTTTTGCATGGACCCACGATGCTAATTAACTTTGGAATGGTTTCCGCCTCGTTTGTTCTCAATTTCTCTGATATACCTGCAAATGAAGCATCGATATCCTCATGCGTGTGTCCCACATAAAGAAACGACAGATGCACCTAAAACAGACAAGTTTTTATTGCGTTAATTAATTAAATAATCACTTTTGATACCAACGCACCGACACATCGCCGAGTAGAGATCACATTTAGTCAAGTTATATTTATTTACAATGTGGTTATACAAGGTTTTACAACAACGGCACAAGCTTCCATGAGCGTTTGAACCAAACCAACATATTTAAGATGAATAAACAATATATACAAAACATTGCTTTATTGTATTTTCAATTATTTATGTTGTTGAATTATATCTATATTGTTAAATTTGTAATTATATTGTCTAATTTATATTTATATTGATTATTTTCAATATATATCCTGTAATTTTATATATTGTTCATTTTTCGTATATATATATGCATTCTTCATTTTCACATGGTGTTAATTTTTCAAATGTGATCTTGAATTAGAATTCTGGGAAATAGTATGACGTTAGGGTGACCGGTAAAAGCCGGGACGTGCCGGTCTCGTGTAGTGGGTGCAAAATTCAAAATCCATTTATTCAATCAAAGAATGATATTTAGAAGATGGAATCGAATGTGTTTGTGTAGATATATATTTCAATACAGGATTATAATAACAAATAATAATTCATTTCATGTGTTTGATGTTATTAGTACGAAAGCCGGGTAGTGACATCTAACTTTTTACTTCCAACTTCTTACTTCTAACTTCTAGCTTGTGTGTGTGTGTGTGTGCGGGCGGGCGGACAGGCGTGCGTGCGTGTGTGCGGGTCCGCCTGTCCGCCCGCCCGACCCCGCCGTCCGTCTGTCCCTCCGTCCGTCTGTCTCTGTCTGTCTGTAAGGGCTGATACAGCGTTTGAGAGGGGCGCAACTTGAAAAAATACACACAAACAAATGAGGCCCTCACAATGGGGGTCCGTGTTCCCTGGATCCCTTAAATTAATGGCCGTTGTTCCCCAGAACCCAAAATGGTTAGGTATACTGTCCCTAGGTCCCAAAATTTAAGCCTAAAATTAGGTCTTTGGTCCCTAGATCTCTTAAAGTAATTTCCAATGTGCCACAGATTCATAAAACAATTGCGATGTTCCCCAGAGCCCCAAAACCCCTCGGAGGGCCTCGGAAATGACAAAAAATAAAAAAATACAAACAAGACAATCAAGCTTTTTTGAGGTGAGCAATTGTTAAGAAAAACTGTTAATAACGAAAACAACACCAAAAACACTGTTAATAACATTTTAGTTTATAGAAGATGGTAAAGGGCGACCCGGCGTCCCGCCCGAATCCATCTGTGTGTTTGTCGTTCCGCCCGTCCGTCCGTCCCGTCCGTGTTTGTCTTATTTCTTATTTCTAACTTCTTTTTTCTAACTTCTTACTTCTAACTTCTTATTTCTAACTGCTTACTTATTTATTACTTCTTATTTCTAACTTCTTACTTAGTTCTTACCTCAAACTTTTTAGTTCTAAGTTCTAACTTTTGCGTCCTATCAATTTAAAGTGGGAAAGGACTGAAGGACGAACTGATGGACGAAGAGACAAACGGACGTAAAGGTACGTTACTTCGTCTGTCTGTCTGTCTGTCTGTCAAGTGCGAACGTCAAAGTTAGAAGTCAGAAGTGAGAAGTAAGAAGTTAGAAATAAGGAGTTAAAAATTTGAAGATAGAAGTAAGACGTTAGAAAAGTAAGAAGTTAAAAGTACGTCTGACCAATATGGTCAGACATACACACGGGCAGACGGATGGACGGACGGACGGACGGACGGGGGAGCATACATATATACATACATATTTGCATAAATGCAAACATGCATGTTGGCTTGGGTGTGTGCATGCGTATGTGCGTGCGTACAGACAAACAGGCAGACAGAAATACAGCAGGCAGGCTGGCAGTCAGGCAGACAGGCAGACAGACACTTTTTGCATAGAAGAAAAAAATATGCTCGTTCGTCAGACCTTTCCCACCGTAATTAATAGGACGCAATATTGTCACGTGCCAACGTCGAAGTTAGAAGTAAGAAATTAGTATATATATATTATGTGCGGGTGCGTTTGCGAATAAACTATCAACTTATATCTTGATATATGAAGTTATTATTAAACTTTCATATCAAACATGGCTAATATATATGAATTTCTACTATATGCTACACTATGTAATGTTTCTAGGGAGCCCGTGCAACTTAGTGCATTTAATTTCTAATATTATTTCCAAATCTGGTAACATATATCAAATAACGGTTTACACGTCTTCAAATGAATCTATTGTCTAAATACATGTGTAACTTACCTCTCTAAACACGTTCAGTCGAACAAGTAAGTTGCAAAATGCCAGCATGTATTGGTTCTTGTTTTCTCTTGAACAATTATCTGCTTGGATAAACAGAATCTCGGGAAGCTTACCATTCTGTAATTGAAACGGGTACTAGCGGATATATAACCGTCTCCAGGGAAGTAAAAAAATTACCCTGTCTTGTTGCAATTGTTGCTTGCTATTAATACCAATCTACCTCTGGTAACTTTAATATCATATTAAAATGAAGAGATAATGTAACTTCCGCCAAAGAACATCTGGTCATTTAACTACATTAATATTATCAGAGTTGTTCCCGCCCATCAGTCATGATTTTCTACACGTATCTTCTTTTATAGTACAGAACCAAATATTCAACATTAAGGTCTGAGTCGGTTTTATTTAAATACCACATCTCGTACGTGCAAATACAATATTAAAGTACGAACCTTATTCACTGCATCTGTAATAGATCTCAGAAGGACATTCATTACCATACTGGAGTCGTGACAGTATTCATTAATATCTATATACGTATCAAACCGGCGTCTACCGTGATTTATGACTCCTTGTAAATGAGTCTTCAAGAGATTTGCCTCATCTATTCCCTGAAATAGAACTTATTTATATATTTTCTTGATAAACTGTGTGCCTTTCCTAACAATGACCAGTTATGCTTGCTTTTGAAGTTCGGGAGGGTATAATGTGTTTTATGACTGTTATAAAACATAGAAATAAATCTACTAGTTTCAGTAGGTATTCTACCGAACGTAATCATATACCTTACGTATTGATCCGATTTTATTATGATCACGCTGTGTTATTATGTGTTAGATAAGCCCATACATGAATATTTCTATTGTTAGTCAAAGCTAGGGGCATGTGTAGTGTATTACTTCTAATCTGCAGTTTTATATTGCCTTGCTTCTGGGAACATTGCTTTCACGTGACTTCATAATATTGCAAATAAAATTGTTTAATTTATCATAGTTATCACAGATATATATATTTAATTTAGAATAATTCGTCTTCACACGTTTATAAATATAAAGCATAATCGTAAATGTTTTTAGTAGAGAAAGGCAAAGTGTGTTCTTATTGTGTTCTAATTTGTTATTCGTCTATTCGCACAAAAGATATACCTTTGACTTTCGTCCAGTAAAATGAGGCAGATTGGTCTTTGCTGAAAATAAATTGCAAGTAATTAACATCATTCAAAAAAATGCGATTCACTGTCTTCGTCCTTTAAATGTTGAACTGTATCCGTAGTATTCATAATTTCATTATTATGTGTACGAAAACTATACTAAATCTTCGTATGGGTGAAAAAATAATATTTAAATTGAACTGAAATTGCTATGTTATAAAATATGTTGAAAATACAACATAGTTCATATAACCTGTTCTAATGCCCATTAATTAACATATATTTAAAATAGCAAGCAAGGATGTCATGAAAAAATAATACAATTACATTGATCCATTCCTTCGATAATGAGACTCATGTACTTGCTTGGGTAAAGACGCGCCTTTTCCCTTTTTTCGTAATAATACCTTCTTTCGATCCTGTAGAAACAAAATGTGTTTTAATTAGTATACTAGTATTATTAGTCATTAATCATTATTTATAATATTATTATTGGGCTGAACTATAGCATGAGTCTATGTCACGTTGGGACCAAAAAGGTAGCAGTTCAGTTTGTGCTCTTGAATGCCAAGTTTACACATGCAGATGTCTGGATGATTGAACCAACTTCTCATTGATTCATCAACTATTTAGTGCCAAACTCTATCAAAAACTGTTATACTGACATGCATGCACTATTGATTTCCGTCAATCAGTCGTTTGTTTATTATTTTTGTAGATCCTACATTTATTCATTAGAATTAATATGCTTTTTTTCAGTCCTACATGAATTTATTATAATTAAAATTCTCTATTAAATATGGTAAAACGTGAATTCATATTAACTAAAGCTCTCTTAATGCCCTATATTAACTCATTGTATGTAGCCTTAGTAGAGTAGTTTTATTTATTTATTGGGTGGCTGCCATGTTATTTGGTATCATTTAATTTGTTGCATCTTCCTTTCCATCATTACAATTCAAGTCAAGATAGAGATGTTATAATTCATAGAAAGTTTAAAATGTCAAATAACACTATAAAGTGAACTTTCTAGGTTAATGCACTATTTGATATCCTTTCTTATAAAACAGAGGCTAACGCGACGCAGGGTTCAAGCATCGCCGGTGACACTGAGTTATATCAATGTGTTCTTGGGCAAGCCATTTCCATTAGCCTCGTCCTTCGGATGGGGACCTCGATCATACTAGCATATTAAAATATTCTTTATCATGAGTAAGGCGCGTTCCTGGATTATTATGTATCCACCCCCTCTCTGTGGGGCGACTCTAAATAATATATAATGTGTTGATGCGCCATTATGCAGTATACAATTATTATACAACACAACTTAAATACATGTTTTCAAACATTTTACGTAACTGGTACTTGCATTTGTCTATTATTATGAACATTCATGAGCCGTTTGATGTTTAATCTGTTTATTGACTCCCGTTGTTTTCTTAGTCCTCTCTCAATCATCACGCATGTTTTGCATTTAGCAAACGAGTTCGTCTAGCAGATGGATAAAATAGAAATGAAATAAATGCTAATAATATTACACTTTAAACATTCAAGAAAAAAGAAAAAAAAAGAAAGAAAGCATATTTTGTAAATGTGCTTATTTTAAACAAAACAGTAGTGTTCAGAGACAGAATGAAGTGTGCAGTCTTATACATTTGATATCAAAACGTTTAGTTAATATGTGAATTCTAAACACTAAAGAATACATCGATATAGTTTATACTTGTATACATGCTTTGCACATCATTCACAGTAATTCTTACTTTTCATGATTTAATTAACATAACAGATTAGCCTAAGTATGGCGCAATCATCAGGGATGCAAATCATGACATATTGAGACCTGAACTTCATTCAATCGGTTATCGGAAAGTGTATCAATACATTCGGTATGTAGGCTAAAAAACGTTAGAATGTGTACGCGTATAAATTTGATCTAATACCCTTAATAGAGTAAAACCAAACACATCAAAAGTGTTACTAATCTACGAAAACCATGCACAACCTGCAGGACTTAATACAATATAATTGAATTATTGGACTATCTTCACTATATCTACCCCGTTACCTTTTTTATTTTCAAATGCTTGAACTCGACCTCCCACATCTTGAAGAATGACGATTTACAAATGGAACATCTTTGTTTCTCATTCTGCTCTTCCACATACAGCTCATAAATGGTAGATTTTCTACTCTTATATGGCAACATCATATCTTCGTTATCCGGCATTCTGTCGGCGTGGAAGTAGGCGTAATCTTGCAACCATGCTATGGCTTCCTCTCTTCTAGGGTTACATCCTCTTCCTTTCCGAAACCCGACAGCTACCACATATTTTGATTTCTTCAAGTATTTGTAGAAGAAATGTTTGTCCATACGATACAGCGCCCGGAAGCAAAATCCACAAATTTCCACGCCGCCATCCGTGAAAAATGTCTTTCCTCGTCTTCCTTCTTGTATTTTGTCAAGGAACCATTCCACACGCTGTTCAAATGGTTTAGTCCAATAGCGATATCTTATGGACTTAAACATGTCTACGTCAAATTGCTTAAGGCAGTACTGATCACATCCTCTTGCTTTCTTCATAGCTAGTATAACATCTTTTTGTGATTTCTCCAGTAGGCTCGATGCCTGTCTACTTCTGTTTGATTCTGTTTAATGAGAAGCAATACATTATATTATTATTATATATATAATACGACCATGCAGTCAATCAGTCAGTCAATGATCTGGTCATGATGTTTAATTGTCTTGAGTCTTTAAACTAATAACATTAGTATACACACTGCCATATACCTATAATTCATTCAAATAAAAGCATCGGCTCAAATTTGGTTTGTTAATTCTTTATACTTGTCACATCTTTATATCCCCATTAAACGAAGTTTAGTGGGTAAACTGGTTTCGTTTTGTCCGTCATGGGTGTACTGCACATGATGAGAGGATGATCCCTATCGATTTTGAGGTCAGTAGGTCAAAGGTAAGTGTCACCAAGTAATCCTTGTCCTCTCCGTAACTCTTCTCCACCTCGAGAAAATCTCATAATACACTTAATGGGTTAACTGCAAATGATTTGAAGATGATTCCTTTAAACTTTTAGATCAGTAGGTCAAAAGCAAGGTCACCGTGACCCGATCATGAACATCATTGTCTGCTCTGTAACTCTTTTCGCCATCATGCAAATCTCATGAAACTTCAGTAGTGGACTGCACTTGATGAGAGAATGACACTTTTGATTTTTATTAGGTCAAAGTTCAAGGTCAACGTGACCAGATTATGAAAACCCGAAGCCATGTGGAGTTAATTTTAACTTGACGTTGATGATTTATCATGACAGAACAGTAGAAAGCGGGGGGTATATTAGCCGTCCCTAAAGGGCAACATATGTGCTACGTTGCCATGTAATTGTAGTTTGTTTCTATGAGTGTTTTTGGTTGACTGTGGTGTTTGAATGCTACAATTCCTGTTCGACTTTTATATCCATCTTCTGTCTGCTACTTTTATCTTTTGTATGGGTCTAGTGCTTCCAAGGGATCCCATGTTCAGTATTTATTGAACGCAGTTAAGGTGATTTTTATGTTTGTATAATTGTTTACGCATGTAAGAATATCTCGTTATCAAAATTACTTGTATTAAACTATATTTCTTATAGTCACTCCTCCGATGAATACAATATCTCATCGTTATAAAGACATAATTCGATGAGTAGCAAACGCTTATTAGTATTAGCTTCCTCGCAGTGGCGCACACCATTACTTGACCATTGCCTAGCCCTTATCCAACAATGGTAATTAAACAATTTACATCTAAACCAATAACATCCATGTTAAAATAGTGCATGTATCTTAAATATTTCATTCAAATAAGATGTTTAACATCATTTATAATAGACCGATGGGGAGGGAGTGGTGTAGGGTGAACGCAAAACTATAAACAAAACTATATTAAAATTAAAAAAATACGTACATCGATGTTTTGGTGCAAAAATTTATTAATAAAATCAAAAGTTATCAAATGACTAATTTAAATCGTGAAATTGTTCTAAGATATAGATAGAACATTAACAGTTTCCTATAATACAATATATTAATTATAAATTACAACAAGTCTTATTAGGCTATGGGATAATCACCGGGTTATAAAAGCTGTCACACGTGATCACCGCGGCCATATTGCCACATGACGCTCGCTTTGCAAGACGTTGCGACTGTTTTACCGCCAAGTTTAAAATAGCTATCCGTGGCGCGTAACCATAGTTAGGAAATACCATATTTGGGTCTTTTATTATTATATGTTCAGTGTAATTTATTTTTGTCGTGTATAGCTCATTTAGTTTTTTTTATATATTCTAAAATAATTACCAATCCTGATGTACTCTCTTTAAGAACGAGGTAAAACACTTTTGCTTTGACCCCTTAATGAGCAAACAATAAACTCGTCGTTGTTTCCAGATACTTCTACTTAAATAATTAAGGGAAATACCTTTGTAGTTTACGAGCTTGTAATCCTGAAGGAAGCTATCGTCAAAAACGCTTAAATTCAATATAGAATTTCCTTTTTTATTTTGTTCAGTGTTTTGAACTTTAAACCTTCTTTTTAAAAGGACAGGCCTAATGTCGCCCTGTACCATTCGATTAGCAGTAGCATATTAAACATACAATATATAGCGGAAATACGCACCCTGCGTTTCTTTTTCCTTTCAGTATATGTCTCAGACTGGAATTTATTCTTTTTTTGTTATTTTTTCAAGTTTTTGTGACAAAACCTTGTACTTCGATTTTTCCAAGTTTTTAGCAAATAAATAATTATTGTAGTAATATACTAAAGAGTATGATAATGGACCTTTGGAAACGGCCGAAAACGACACATACGAAATATTGCAGTCTCGGTTTGATTGAGATTGTTCATGAGCGGAAGTGAAATATGCTAGCTACCGCTCACGCCCTCTAGCCCCGGGTTGAGCAGAACTCAATATTAATAAAATCAATAGTACAAAATTTTAACCATCCCGAAGATGGCATGCATATGGCGGTGGACATGGAGTATCTTTCTTCCCCAGGCTTTAAAAAACATGTGAACTAATGTATTTGTTTTACAGGATCCTGAATTACCACAAATTAGCATTCTAAAACAAGAATCTGGCATACAGTTCCAGATCTGTTTAAATTACCGTTTTCATGTCTTCATATCATAGTTTGGAATTTCCATTATAATAATACTTGGATAATATTAATTATATAACCTGCTAGTATAATGTCTAAAGCTTATTGAGGAATAAAAACACTCCCATTTGTAAAAAGATTAAGAACAGAAGAAGAATGTGTTAAAGCTAATCAAGTCAGATATTACGGCATGGAATAAGTAACTAAACCTTTACCAAAACCAACATAAGGAAAAAGCTCCCGACAACCAATATAACGTAACTTATTTTATTTTAACTTATCTTAACTTATGTTATTTGATTTAACTTTATATTATACTTGTCTTTGTTAAAGTGAAAAGAATTAGCAGATAAAATGAAATCATCAAGTAATCTTTTAATAAAAAAAGAAAGATATAAAAATCTGACAGGGAAATAGCATTCAAGGACGACAGTCAACCACAAAACACAAAAACAAACACACAAACAGACAAACGAGAAGGCAAAAGAAATAAAAAATGCAAACGACATCACAAACACAAAAGGGTTGAAAATAGGACTTCCGCCATGGATCTTGAAGTTATTCAAAAAAGACTAGAAAAAGGTCCTGAATTATACAAAGAAATAGTTAAACCGGTAACTAGCGAAACAAAGGGGAGTCCGAGCAGTTAACTAAGCAGTTAGCTACTCTTCCAGAAATAAGTCAGCAATTAGCTAGTCTTCCTAGAGCTATAAGTGAGGAAGTACAAGAATAAAAAGCGTACCAGGATTACCTCAGTTATTTGATGAGCTAACAAAATACATGCTGCCTCCCTTGATGCCAATGGTGGCGCTTAAAAAATTCAAACTTTGATGATCAGCATTAGCTGCTTACCCGATAGGCTCAAATCTCTACAAGAATTACATGATGGTGTTTCTGTGGATGTGGAGGAAATAAAAGAAAAAACAGAGGCAGAGGCGGAAAAAATAAGCAAACTGATGGAAGAGGAAAAAGAAGAAACATGTGAGGTAAAAAGCAAAAATCAACAAAAGGAAATAGAAAAAATGTTAAAAGGCAACTGAAAGAAAAAGTTTAAAATTAGAAAAATTCAGAAAGAACTTGCTGAGTTAACGGAAGACTCATTTTTATGATTATAAAAGAGAACTTAGATTTATAAGAGACAAAATCAAATCTGGGGTTATCGTGGCAAAAACTGGCAAAGGATTACAACAAAAAAGACATTCCTATAAAGTCAGCAAAGATGGCCACTATGGTATGTTACAAATTGATTAGCCTGAACTTACTGGTCATCACAAACTAATTGCTAGACAAGGAGAAACAGTTATAATAAATCAGAAAGTAGACACTGATTTTATAGATTTAATCACAAAGCATTACAGTAAAAAAAACATACTTAAAGCTGTTTCAAAATGTATTTAAAAAACTGACAGAATTACCTGTTTTGTCAATTCATCAAGGTTCATTAAAGTTCAAGAAGATTTTAGAAGGTTTCCTCGAATATTGCAATAGCCCTGAAGATTTGGTTAATGAACTTGAGCTGGTATTTGGAAGTATCGAATCAGGAAATAATAGTTCGCAGGTAATAATTAGAGGTATTAGCATAATTGATGAATTATTATAAATAGGTAAAATATCAGACGGAGAAGACAAAAAATTATTTTCTAAATATTTAAATTAATATAATTATTATTATTATGAAAGAAGTAAAAAGTAAAAAGCAGCAGGATACAGGCTTAGTTATAAATTATGTGGTAGGACTAATACAGGTTTACAAGCGGAATAAGTGATTGTACTGCTGTATTAGCATTGGTTCCAGCAATTCCTGTTTGTGTAGCCGTTGTTGGACAGTTCCTCCAATAATCGCAGTCCTAATGAGAAAATCCAGAATGGCAAAGAAAAAGGTTTTGTTGAAACACACCATAGAAGTTTTAAACAACTTCATTCGTATTGTCACAGGATGACCTTAGTGGTTGGGCTAACTCAGGAAAGAATCAATGACGGTGAATGCATTTACATAAGTTTAATGCAACTTTTAAAATATGTTTAATATATATACAATTATCTAAAAAAACAAGCGAATACACAATTGAACTATGGAAAGAGTGTTCTCCTGAACGTTTAAGACGTTCTTAGTATTGTTATAAATACTGAATGTCTAAGACACTAAAGTGTTGTTAAAGCTATAACAATGTTGATCCAGCGCGATAACTGTGATGCGCGAGAGCTCATGAAGATGATGATGCGCGAATTCAATGGATGATTGTCATCAAATGCCTTCTGTAAGGGTTGATGACGCGATGCAATGATAGTTAATCTCCACTGAGATTGTGAATGATATTCCTCCAGTGAGGACTGGTAACGGGCCCACCTTGTGTCCCGGGGGTTGTCGTTAGTAAAACCTGGCTGCGCAGGTACGGGGACCGTCTCCACCGCTTGTAACGTTAGTCGTGGAAGCTTAGCTCCACTCCTGGATATCCAAACCTAGATGGCTTACTCCAACCCTGGATGGCTTATATCCTGGATGGCTTAGATCCTGGATGGCTTATATCCTGGATGGCTTAGGCTGTAATTATACATACGTTTTAGATGTCGGTTGACAAACATAACAATCTTGCATAATTACCATTACCCAAACAAATCATTATTCAATCAATATATGTAAGCTGTACTAATGATGAGTAGCAATGTATACATATTCTACAACGCAATGTATACGCTATGTACGTCGCTGTTAAATCAATGCCCCTAATACATGTAATATAAACATGATCAAATTACTCGTATATTACACTCACTGAGTTATGCATGCACGCATTTATTCTTGTCACTCATCTCATTGTTAACTAATGTTAACAATCGTGTATTACAATCACTGAGTTATACACCAACGTTAACTAATGCACCTATTATCCACTGTTATCAAATTAATATTGTTTTACAATTAATGATCAATTACAATAATTACATCTAATAAAGTAACTTCAAAATCATATGCTAGTCTAAAGTTATGTTTGAGAAACATCAATGCTAACCGGATGTCGTAACCGCCAAACAAGATGGCGCCGCCCACTGAATACAAATATACGATAAAAGTTTAATAAAATTACTAACCACATGTTGCCTGTGAAATTTGCCGTCCAATCTCTGTTCCAACAAAGTACTATCGATGATCCCGGCGATAGCTAGAAGACAATGGGTTTTATAGCAAACATTACGCCCAAATCATTATTTCCCCCGTTCAGTCCGTGACAAACGTGGCTAAATCTACAGTATTGAATCTACACAAGAGGCCCCTTATACAATTTTGCCGTTTAAGGAAAATATACCTATACGTTTACATGCATTAGCACAAAACTAAACTTATGACACGGCCTCTCTGGCGGCCACTTAAATGTGCACGCTTTTACGTGTTACATGAATAGATAATGAATATGGTGAAATTGTTTCAACTCGAACAATAGATTTTGGGTGTAACCGATAACAAGAGCTATGAACGACCAGTACGCTCTACCCGTGACATTTTGTGACAACATCTCCCCACTTAAAGAAAGTGCTACACTTTTAAAATTCAACAAAATGATAATTAATATTTACACGTTAAGAAACTATTAATTCTTCTGAGCAAATGAGCGACAAAACGTACAAGCTGATCGCTCAATCGCTTGAGTATGTTAACTATTACTACTGAAGGATGCAACCTTCAGCCAGTACAACGACCGTCTTCCGGAAAACATCCACTGCAGTTATAACCTAACTATAATATGTAATTACAATTTCAACACTATTCTACAATTGTACACTACCCTGGCGTAACATATACTACTATTGTACAATAAACTGCAATACACTATTGTATTAAACCGGTCATTATGTGCGGCGACTTAAATAGTCTGTCCCAATATTGTGCTTTCCACGGTCTATTACCCCGACTCTACTGTTACTAATAACACTACTTCCTGCCACTACAAGAACTCCAACTTTACACATCGCATCCATCGCATTACCAGTATACTGTTTGCGAAATGGAGTAGGGTCTCTCGTTTCCCTAATCGGCTTTGCTAAAGTGTGCTTAAAGCTACACTGCACTACATCTGTTGGTCTCGACTTATCGGACCGAACAGTACTACACTCAGAGTCTAAACGACTTACCTCTCGTTTCTCTGCTATACTAAGCATGCCCGATATGTCTACATCGGCTGCTGTCTCCTTACCTACACTAGTGGGAAAATACATGGGACTAGTGTCCTCACTACTGTCTTCCCTACTATCCTCAATAACTGCAACATTAACTACGGTTAACACCCCTTGTTGCACATTATCGGTTCTACTGATGTACTCTTTCAGCATATTCGCATGAAAGGTCTTTAACTTTCCGTTTATCTCGATACGGTAATCCATAGTGTTCACTATCCCTCTAACGTAAAACGGACCTTTCCATTGTAATAACAACTTGTTATTGTCAGTCGGGAGTAACAGTAACACCTGGTCATCTATCTTAAACTTCCTAGCTCTAGCTTTCTGGTCATAGTACCGTTTGTACTTGGTACTTGCCTTAACTAACTGACTTTGAGCTATCTTACAAGTCTCCTCTAGTTTCTCCTTCAGATCTAAAACATACTGATATGTAGTCTTAACCTCATCACTATCGACTTCACCTGCCCACATCTCTCTAAGAATCCTCATGGGACCTCTAACTGACCTACCGTACAATAACTCAAACGGAGAAAATCCTAAACTCTCTTGTGGAACCTCTCTAAATGCAAACAATAAAGCATTGAGATACTTGTCCCAATATTTGGGTCTCTCGGTACACATACGCCGTAACATTTGCTTTAACGTCCCGTTAAATCGTTCGACTAACCCGTTACACATAGGGTGATATGGTGTTGTCATGATTTGACGCAAAGACAATAACCTGCTTACTTCAGCCATAAGTTCTGACGTAAACTGTGACCCACAATCAGTCAGCATTTCCTCTGGTACACCTAGCCTACTGAACATATCAACTAATGCCTCAGCTACTCTCTCAGTTTCAATTGAGGGCAATGCTACTGCCTCCTGATACCTAGTTGCATAGTCTACCATGGTTAAAATGTACCTATTTTTCCTATCCGACACTGGAAAAATTGGTCCAACTATGTCTACGGCTACCCGCTTAAATGGTGTATCTATCAGTGGCATCTGACCTAAATGTACTTTGGTAACTCGACCTTTTGGTACTGTCCTTTGGCATACATCGCAGGACCTACAATACCTAGTTACATCTCCACTAACGCCTGGCCAATAAAATTCTGCCAATACTCTATCCGACGTTTTCTTTACGCCTAAATGACCTCCCATAATCGACTCATGAGCTACCTTAAGCACTGTCGTTCTATACTGGGTAGGTACCACTAATTGGTGAAACTGTCTACTACCACTATCTTCAAATTCTCTGTACAATAACCTATTCTTATGTACAAACTTACAACTACCGGACCCTTTACACTTCTTCACTACACCATCCTTGGCCTTCACCTTACAAGGACCTAATGACTCGTCTTGAGTTTGTGCTTCTATAAACTCCGCTTTAGATATGTCACCTACGGCTGCAGGAACCTTTAATTTTCTATAAGCCTGAGCTTGCGTCTGAACCTGCGCTCTAGTCTCTACTGCATTACTTATGCTACTTCTAAAATCGGACATTACCGGAAGTACTGAACCTTCTATGTTCCCCATCGTCAAATCATACATCGGGTCGTCCATACATAGTGCCTCTGTAGTCCCTTTAAAGAAAGGTGTATCTACATCTATTCTCGCTATTGGCACGTGCTCTACCGATTTATTTAACAACTTACACGGTGACTGTTTACCTACCAACTGGTCATCCGTAACTAAACTACGCCTAACTACCACACCTGTACAACCTGTATCCCTCATTACAATTACGTCCGTGCCGTTCACTCTACCATCTGCCGTTGGAAGATTTGCATACGGAAAGAGACATGTTCCGATCTTCGCCATTACACCATCCGCTTTAACACAACAGCTACTACTCTCGGTTTTAATAACCGGACTATTACTACCTCTGCCTCTACCTCTACCTCGGTTTTGACCACTTCTACCTCTACCGAAATTCCATGGGTTGTTAAAACCTTGGTTCTGACTCCCTACATTGTTGTCCCCTCTACTATTGTCACTAAAATTGTCTACGACAGCGGACACTTTCACCGCTTTCCTACACTCATGTGAAGCATGATTCCCATTACAGTAACGACAACGAATAAACGGTCTACCTATGTTACCACTATTGCTACCTCCTCTAGAACCCATCGAACTACCTCCACCTCTATAGTTTCCACTCTGGCCTTTCTGTTTATGATCGTCCCCTTGCCTATCTCTAAAAGTTCTGTCTTTCGACACTACATTATGAGCTCCGCCTCTAGCCTCGGCAAACTGATCTGCTTGAGTTGCCATTTCATTTACACTAGTTAGTTTTCTTTCTTTAAGAAATAAGAACAGATCTCTACTACAAACATTGAATAGCTGGTCCCGCAACAAGAAATCTATTAGGCCCTGATAAGTCTGCGCTACCTTCCCTAACTCTAACCACCTATCTAAGTAATTTCTAGACCTACTAATAAACTGAATAAATGACTCGCCTTTCTCAGGCAGACAAGCTCTAAACCGCTTTCTAAAACCTTCTTCAGTTAACTCAAATCTCTTTAAAAGAGCATCCTTTAACTTGTCATAGTCAAGAGCATCTAAACTAGGTAATCTAGAAAATACATCTAAGGCCTTGCCTCTCAATAACGCACTTAAATGAACTGCCCACTTATCTTTGGTCCATTCCTGTAACTCAGCATAACGCTCGAACCGTAACAAGTACCTGTCCATGTTATCTTTGTCAGCATCAAAGTATGGTAACTTCGAACCTTTTAACTTTCCAGAATAACTATCTTTCCCTTCAGTTTTACTGTCCTTACTATGTGTCTTAGCTGCTTCCAACTCTAAAGCTAACTTATGATCAAACTCTTTTTGCTCCCTTTCCATTATCATCTTAGCCTTAGCTAGTCTACCATCTGTTTCGAACCTCTCATGTTCTAACTCTTGCTTCTCCTTTACTATTCTACTTTCTAATTCTACCTTCTCTTTATCATCATCTCGCTTCTCTTTAGCTAATCTACCTTCTAATTCTAGCTTCTCTTTATCAGCATCTACCTTCTCTTTAGCTAATCTACTTTCTAATTCTACCTTCTCTGTGGCTAGTCTACTTTCTTCATCTCGCTTCTCTTTAGCTAACCTACTTTCGAATTTTAGCTTCTCTCTAGCTATTCTACTTTCCAATTCTAGCTTATCTTTAACTAGCCTACTTTCTTCATCTCTTTCCTGCTTTGCTAATTCTCTTTCCTTAAGTCTAAATTCCCTTTCCCTAGCCTGTTCGTCTTTAACAAAGGTTCTAAGCTCCTCTCCAGCATACCCTAACTCCTTACCCATTTCCGTAAGATCCTTTATGGACGTCATGTCTATAGACATTGTGAACTACACACTACAATAATTACAATACACACGTCACTAATAATTCTACTCAACTAACTACTAATGGTAAGTCACTGTGTCCTCAGTAAATACCTGGGCATCATCATAGGACAAGTTACATACACATTTGTACTAGCGCTAACTACTAACGGTTATGTATAGATAGTATCTAGCTTCCACAAAACATATACACTACATAAAATATCTTAATTTGATATTGGACATAAACCTTAAACAATCATCGAAATGTGTATAACATGTACATGTATATTTACTTCTCCCATCAATATAAGTATACTCGAGTGTCACAACATGAGTAGAACGTCTTGTTCGCCAACCTAATTGGATACTATGTGTATATCAAAGGAGGTAAAACAAACACCCAAATTATTGAGCAAAAGTGCCTCAGACCCACTCGTGTAGACCACTGCGACCTCGCGCCAAGGAAAGAACGGACAAAACAACAGTTTGGACTCACCCTACCCTTGTCGTGTCTTGACTTGTCTTCCAAGCTGTGGCCGTGATCGTCGACAGTCGCCTTGATGGATCAGAGGGTGGTACACAATTCTAAAATAATAAGTAGAGATTTAGTATATCATAATAAAGATCACTTATTGATTCTTTCCCTCCGTAGTCGCCCAAAATCCCACTACTCTGAAAACCAGTTGTCACAGGATGACCTTAGTGGTTGGGCTAACTCAGGAAAGAATCAATGACGGTGAATGCATTTACATAAGTTTAATGCAACTTTTAAAATATGTTTAATATATATACAATTATCTAAAAAAACAAGCGAATACACAATTGAACTATGGAAAGAGTGTTCTCCTGAACGTTTAAGACGTTCTTAGTATTGTTATAAATACTGAATGTCTAAGACACTAAAGTGTTGTTAAAGCTATAACAATGTTGATCCAGCGCGATAACTGTGATGCGCGAGAGCTCATGAAGATGATGATGCGCGAATTCAATGGATGATTGTCATCAAATGCCTTCTGTAAGGGTTGATGACGCGATGCAATGATAGTTAATCTCCACTGAGATTGTGAATGATATTCCTCCAGTGAGGACTGGTAACGGGCCCACCTTGTGTCCCGGGGGTTGTCGTTAGTAAAACCTGGCTGCGCAGGTACGGGGACCGTCTCCACCGCTTGTAACGTTAGTCGTGGAAGCTTAGCTCCACTCCTGGATATCCAAACCTAGATGGCTTACTCCAACCCTGGATGGCTTATATCCTGGATGGCTTAGATCCTGGATGGCTTATATCCTGGATGGCTTAGGCTGTAATTATACATACGTTTTAGATGTCGGTTGACAAACATAACAATCTTGCATAATTACCATTACCCAAACAAATCATTATTCAATCAATATATGTAAGCTGTACTAATGATGAGTAGCAATGTATACATATTCTACAACGCAATGTATACGCTATGTACGTCGCTGTTAAATCAATGCCCCTAATACATGTAATATAAACATGATCAAATTACTCGTATATTACACTCACTGAGTTATGCATGCCGTCATTGATTCTTTCCTGAGTTAGCCCAACCACTAAGGTCATCCTGTGACACGTATGCTCAATTAATTGCAGATTTAGACGATAAATCACGTTGTCTTTCACTAAAGTACTGCAAATCAAACAAAACGATAATATTACTGAAAAGAAATATAAAAAGATCGGACAGGGAAAGCAGCATTCAAGGAGGACAGTCAACCACAAAACACAGAAACAAACACGCAAGCAGACAAACAAGAAGGCAAAAGCAATAATAAATGCAAACGACATCACAAACACAAAAGGGTTCACAATAGGGCTACCGCCTTGGAATGGTCAGTGGCAAAGTAGGCCACTGGGGGTTAAAACCGGTTCTAGGGTGCACCAAACCTCACACTTACCCTACCCTACTGTCATCCCATTAAAACAGGACAGTGTAAATAAAGAAATCCCCGCGATGATCTAATCTCTAACCAACAAGGCAGCATCGATAGGCAATATAAGTAAAAAACAAATATGCTCGTGTAAATATAATACAAACAAAACAATAGCCTAGAAAGCCACAATGAAGGTACTCAATGACTTGGCAGAAGCCAGAGCAGTAAGAGAATAACCATTAAGGGCACGACAAGGTAGAGCATAGACAAACATCAAACGCCACCGTCCCAATGGGCTTTAGGGTCCACAGCCATCGTACAATTAAAGAGGAAAGCATAATGGCGAACTGCAAAAGGGTCCACCACCAAGCATGCAGTACGTTGCAAAATGATAGGGTCATAACCTCTTTTGATAAACTGTTTAACAAGTTTAACAAAGATAGTATGAAAGTGATCATGACCAAGAATCTTACGAAGTTTATAAATCATATCACCATAGAAGTCAGGCTGTGATAATCCTTGTCGCAGGAGAGTCCTTAAATTATTTTTATATTTGGAAAGAAGATCAGGGTAACGATAATAACATTTTGCAAAGGTTTTACGAAGTTCATGGTAGCGGTAACCCTGATTGAGTAACAACTTTACCCTTACTGCGACTAACCAGTTCAACTAGCAGAGATGCTCATACGGTTATGATAATTCAGAACAATTCTTTCTTAGCTAGTTTCCATATGATGTCGTACTTGTCTCTAGTGGCTTTTGTTTAATTGGTTTCGTTTATTTTTTTTATTTTTAAAAGCTTAAATGTTTTCTGAAAAATTTAATTAAATTTAATTATTCTTTTCCGGCCTCCTATCTTATCTAAAATTTTCACAATTTTGTAAAAAAAATAATACATATCATTGTTTCTCTGTAGGGGATAAATTATATTTTTCTAAAAGTTTTTCTAGATGGTATTTTCTATGATAAACGCTCTTCTTGCGAACGCCTCCATAATCTGCAATAAGATCATATCCATTGTGGGTTCCGCAATTAAAGCAAATACGTTCCCCATCAAAAACGTCACAACTACTATTACAATTTGCACATGCAATACTTGTAACAAAGCCTGCCACCAACACAATTGTTGCAATGTGTCTTTTCGTTGAATATATAAAATAACAAGAGCTGTCGGAGAACAGCGCGGCTCGACTATTCGATTTTTCAGAGAATAATAAATTCATAGCTAGTATATACCATCAGAAAACAAGGCTACAACAATGTGGGGTGGGGTTGGGAGCACAACATAACTATGTGTAAGAATTGACCAAAACTTCACAGAAATATGTAAAAAAATAAAATTGAGTTTTGAGTGGGGTGCGGGATGGGGTGGGAGAGATGCGGGGTGGATGGTGGGGGGAGTGGGGGTGGTGAAGTCAACATATATGTGTAAGAAGCGATGTAAGAACTTACTAAAACAACACAAAAATATGTAAAAAAATATGTAAAAAAAAAGTTTGAGTGGGGATAGGGTAGAGGCGGGGGTGGGAAGGGCAACATATATGCGTAAGAAACTATGTAAGAATTGACCAAAACAACACAGAAATATGGTAAAACAAAATGAAAATAAAAAAATTAGATTGGGGGAGGAGGTCGGGGTGAGTGGAGGGGGTGGGGGGTGGGTGGGGGCTGGGGGTGGAGGGGGGGCAAGATATCTTAGCTATGTGTAAGAATTAACAAAAACAACACAGAAATATGTAAAAAAAAAAAAAGACAAAAAAAAAAGACAGAAATATGTAAAAAAAACACAAAAAACAAACGAGTTTAGATTGTGTGGCAGAGTGGGAGTGGGTGGTTGAGGGTAGTTTGTGGTGTGTTGGAGGGGGGTGGAGGGGGAAACATATATGTGTAAGAAGCTATGTGTAAGAAATTATCAAAACAACACAGATATATGTAAAAAAAAACAATAAACATTAAATAAGAATATTCGTTTCGAGCTTGTGTGTGGGGGTAGGGGGTGGAGGGTGGGAAGGGGGGGGGGCTTGGGCGGGTGCGTGGCAACACAGGTATGCGTAAGAATTGACCAAAACAACACAGAAATATGTAAAAAAAAAGGTTTCGAGTGTGTGTGTGAGGGGGTGCAGGGGGTGGCGGGAGGTGAAGGGGGCAAAAAAAATTGTTTTTTATATGGGGTGTGGTGGGTGGGAGGAAGCGGGGATGAGGGGGGCAACATATATGTGTAAGAATTGACTAAAACAACAAAGAAATATGTAAAAAAAAATGTAAAAAGTTTCAACTGGGGGGGGGAGTGGGGGAGGGGGTGAGAGGCGGGGATGGGGGGGGGGCGGGGAAACATAGATGTGTAAGAATTGACTAAAGCAACACAGGTGAGTGAGGGTGGGGCAGGGAGCCCATGCCCCACTATGGGTGAAGTAATACGATGCATATTGCTATAACAAATTCCAAACCAAAATTATAGATATATACATGCTTACATGCCAACCTAGATCTGCCTTTATTGCACATTTAATGGGCCATCACAATTTGGGTTCCATGGGAGCCCAGAATTTGCAGAAGACAAAATTACTTATCCAATCTTTACAACATACTATAAGGAAACCAATTCCAAAATTTAGTTCAGCTAGGACAAGAAATGTACGAGATATAGACCTGTAAACACAGCTTACACGCAAAATTTGATGTGAAACAGACATATTTTAAGGGCTATCAGAATTTGGGTTCCATGGGAGCCCAGGGGTTACAGGAACCAAAATTACTTAAGCAGCCCTTACGATAATGCTATAAGGAAACTAATGGTCAAATTTGGTTGTGCTAGGGTAAGAATTGTAAGAGATATAGACTTGTAAACACAGATTACACGCAAAATTTGATGCGAAATGGGACACATTTTATAATTTGGGTTCCATGGAGCCCATGGCTTACAGGAACCAAAATTGCTTAGGCAGCCCTTAAGATAATGCTATAAGGAAGCCCATGAACAAATTTGGTTGTGCTAGGATAAGCAATGTAAGAGATATAGACTTGTAAACACAGCTTACACGCAAACCTCGATGTGGGACGCCGACGCCGTCACCAAAGCCGACGCCGACGCCGGGGTGATTACATAAGCTCTCTTATTCTTCGAATAGTCGAGCTAAAAAACAATCAATGCAAATTTCAAAAGAATAGAAAACATCCAAAGCTTTTTTTACAATATTTGCAAATCATTATGATATCATATGATATCATTATTTTAAATAATGGCTTAAAAAATAAATATCTATGTAATATTATAATGGAACATATAGAAAAAGAAATCGAAACTTTTAAAAAGATTGCATGAAGCAATTAATTTTGAAGATATGAACAGAATTGACAAAGAACTAATAGTTTTTGCAAACTTGAACTTGAAAAATAGTTACGGAATTGTTCAAGATAGAATTAGTACGAACGGAACGGGTGACTTTAAAATGAGTAACAGATTTGAAAATTACTTTCGTTAAATAAGCTGGTGTAATTTCATACGAAACAGCTTATTTTACTTCCGGCAGCGTTAATCTTGCACACCAGATTAAAAATGCACTGAACACGGCTGCTGATGAAATTATAAATAAAATTGGGGGTTGACTTTCTGAGTGAAGTGGCTGGACAATTGAATCAGTAGATACGCATTATGTAAACAGGGTGAGGTATAAGCCTTTACGAGGTAACTCTCATTTAGATTTACCGAACGAACTGCAACATCATGAAAAGGGTTTAATAAATATAAAAAATGAAAATGATAACGAGTGCTTTAGATGGTGCCACTTAGCTTATAAATTTCCCGTTCAAAAAAATCCCCAAAGAATATCAAATTATATAATGCATATTAGGGATCTAAATTACAAAGGAATGACGTTTCCTGTAACCATAAAACAAATTCCAAAAATAGAAAATGCTTGCAGTGCTTTACCTATGAAAAAGTCTTAAACAAGCACACACCTGACTGCTCTCTTTCATATAATAGCAAACAAGTAATAAAAATGCCAGACGAAAATGAAAAGGTTTACTTTGAAAACTAGAAAGGCAAATAATGGTCCCGTTTGTCATATATGCTGACGTTGAAGCAATAACTGAAAGTATTTCTGCAGCTTCAAATAATCTTAAATTAAAGGGGAAGAAACATGTTGTAAAAAAACATGAATGCATAGTTTAAGAAAGATTTGACGATGACAGCAGAAGAAGAAATTCAGAGCCGCTGACAAATGCCATATTTGCGACAAACGTTACATGATGTGCGACAAAGCAGTTTAAAAAAAACATGAATGCATAGTTTAAGAAAGATTTGACGATGACAGCAGAAGAAGAAATTCAGAGCCGATGAAAAATGCCATATTTGCGACAAACGTTACATGATATGCGACAAAGCAGTTAAAGATCATTGCCATATAACTGGACAGTTTTTATGGAAGTGCCCATGATAATTATAATTTTAATTTTAAACTAACCAATAAAATACCCGTTGTATTCCATAATTTGAGAGGTTATGATTCTCACTTCATAATGCAACATATCGGAAAGTTTAAAAAACAATAAATGTCATACCAGATAACATGGAAAGGCTTTCATGTTAGGACAAATTTAGTGCTTATCGATAGTTTCCAGTTTATGTCTCAATCATTTGAAAGCTTAATAAAAAAACATCCCATCATTTCAATATACTTCGCAAGAAAACTCTGGTAACAAGTTGGAACTAATAAAAAGAAAAGGGGTTTACCCTTATGATTATATGCTGGACTGGCTTGGGATGAATGCCTGAAAATGACTGAAATTAAACTTAATTTAATTACCGAAATTGATCAGTACTTGTTCATAGAAAAAAGACTAAGGGGCGGTGTGAGCTACATTACTACCATATATTGAAAAGCTAACAATAAATATATGGAAAACTACGACAGCAGTATGGAAACAAATAGATAATGTATCTTGACACTAAAAACGTTAAAGAGTTGTATGACTTGCATAATGACTACCCTCTCGCTTCAGAAACTTTGGAAATAAAAGACGAGTGGTTATCAGACTATTGCAAAACCTTGAAGAAGTTTGATTTGGGGTCAAGCAAAGTAAAGGAACTTGTCACAACACAGAAGGATAAGAACAAATATGTTACACACTACAGAAATTTAAAACTGTATGACAGGTTGGGATTAAAAGTTTAAAAAAGTACACAGGATACTCTAGTTTAACGAGTCGCAATAGTTGAAAGTGTACATTGACTTCAATACTACAAAAAGAACAGCTGGTAAAAATGATTTTGATAAAGATTTATTCAAGTTTATGAATAATTCAGTTCTTGGTAAAATCAAGGAAAACTTGAGAAAAATAATTAATGGCTAACGCATGACGAGGAAGTCCTTTGAAATACGTAGCAAGACAATCATTTATTTCTTGTAAAATTTTCAGTAAAAATTTATTTGGATAAAAGAAAGACTGGTCTTAAATCGTCCCTGTTATGTCTCTATGTGTATTCTGGACTTGTCAAAATACTTAATGTATGATTTCCACTACAAGTGTGCTAAAACCCAAATACAATGGAAAAGCTAAGCTATTGTTTACTGACACTGATTCACTCTGTTATGAAATTAAAACAAAAGATGTGTATGCTTATCTTTACAAAGACAGGGCAATTTTTGGTAACAGTGATTATGATCCGAAAAGGAAATTTTATTTTGATAATAACAAAACGTTTATTGGTAAAATGAAAGACGAAGCTTGTGGTGCAATAATTGGATTGATAAGCAAATCATACTCTTACATTTTGGCTAATAATACTGAAACAAAAAATGCAAAGGTGTCAAAACATGTGTTGTGAAAAAACAAATAACACATGATAACGACAAAAACATTTTATTTACAGCAACGGAAGCTCACCATAAAATGAAAGATCTAACAAACACAAGCAGAACAGATTTACAATTAATAAAAATGTTTGTCTGCATATGATGACAAAAGGTACAAATTAGACAATGGCCAAGATACGCTAGCATATAAATAGTAGCCGCGACGAGGATGATTGCCCTGTTCCTTCCGATTATGTTTGATCGCATTAAAACTATTTTGAAGGAGTGGGTTAAGTACTACGACACTCCGAAGATACTTGACCTTGTTTTGTAATCATGTTGGATCGTTACCCTTCAGGCTTGGAACTCGAATAGCAGTTTTTGAGGTTTATTATCCAGAAGGTTGGGAATAATCTTTGTTTGTTATCATAATTATGTATGCCGATTGGAAACCTAGTAATAAGTAGTATAGAAAGTGTGTGTTTGTGGGAGTTTTTCATGAAGACGTTTACAAAACGAGTTTTAAAATTTGTTTGTGGAGCTTGATGCTTTAGCGTCATCCCAGCTCGGAACTGATTGGAAGTTGTTTCGATCAGTTTTTCCTGGTGATTTTACCTTGTTTTGCATGCCGCAACACGCAAATTTGCCATTTTTCATGGGGAGGGGTGCGGCGGGGGGGGGGGGGGGGGGGAGGGGCTACTGTGCCAAACACCCCACTTTCTATACTACTATCTCCCTTGTCTACTGACCTTTTCAAAAACATCTTTGTATTGACTATTGTTGGCGGTCTATCTAATTATTCTTAAAGCATCATTCATGTTTTCCTATTTTGCTGTCTAGACAGTCAGTATCAACGTCATCGGAAGATTCTTTTTTGTTCAGTATATTTTCTGATTACTGCAATTGATGCTGATGTCGTATTGCTGCTGTGGCTTTTAATCGCACACAAATAGAGAGAGAGAGAGAATATGATCTGAATAATACAGCTAAATTTATTATGAACACAGCTACATGTATAATAATAGGAGAAGTTTCCACTTTTACTTCTTTCATCAGCTATGATATATATTTTGCCGTAACACACTACTGAACACTACTGAACTAAAATAATAACTAGTACCATTATCAATAATAAATATATATATATATATATACATACAGAAACAAAGACTCGATTACTTTTTTGTAGGAAAATATGGTTGGTATCGCACTTTTCTTTTAAAATCAGCATGTCCGTTTAATATACTCCAAATTTAGCGAAAACTCAACCAAGCTCTCGATGAATAGAAAATGTACACCACAAACTCGCGCATTTGTCGATGTCTCGCACTTTTTATTGATATCGGCCTTTTTTCGTCTGCAACGGTATTCCCACACTTATTATCTTAATCTATCATTTTAGTCCCCAGGAAATATGATAGTCTTGTCCATTTTTATGCACACGACACAGTACACGATAACATGTGTCAGAATCTTTACTTTAAATTCGAAAGTAGCCAGATTATATAAATAAATCTAAGGAATAATAAAACAGGTTTATATTGTATATCGCTAACTGTCTATACACCAATGTATCTAAACGTGATTATAGTCATTCCTCGCAATCAATAACATATCATCTGCATATCTTCCTATGTCTACAGTTGAATGTTTTAAATTCACTCAGCAAATAGCACTCAGCTTGCAAGTAGATTATGTCACTCAGACTCTTCTAGTTGTACTCAAAGTTTGCCATCAACTACTACGGTATCTGATATAACACTCAGCATTTAATGTACACATCATGCTTTACCACAGCACAAACTGTCACTCCCTATAGCACCTGCTATGTAACACGAAAAACTCTCATTGACACATATGTATAAAGCACTCAGCATACACTAGGTTACATTAGATAGTATCACTCAGCCTATTCTAATGGCACTCATTGTCACCCATTGTTTATCATCAATAAATCTCATCACTTCCCTTTACATAATGCAGCACCCCGCATTAATTAACACAAAATCAATAGAAATTTATCAAGCACCCAGCTCATCAACGTTTATAGCCCTTGGCTCTAGGTACTGTATATTGGCCTCCACACCACTGGACGCAGAATAACCCCTCTCAGCTCCATCCTAGTTGGTACTTATCGGCCACCAAACACAGTAGACCTCTAGCCTCTCGTCATGCCGTAAAATGGTCACCTAGAAATAAATATTTCTAGAAATAAATATTTCTAAGTAACGAAACACCAAGACCAACTAAGGATAATTCTAAATATCGCAGAAATAACCAACAATTGCACAGCTTCAGTTAAAGCCACATAAGGAAGATACAATAATGAATACTACTTACAGCCCAATCTTCTTATTTCAACCATGCAACTTCCATAAACCACCTATTTAGTTCACACTAAACACTCATGTCTGCTCATCTCTCAATGGTCAAGCTTATACTATACTGTACATGTGGTTAGTGGTCAGTTCTTGCAAATAAAGACTTCCGATAACTTTTAACAACATTTATTTCGGGTATAAACTCAAGACCTTTCCTAACTATATACCACTGGATCTTCTATAAAACTGATTTCCTGACAACATGTTTGTATACCATAACGTAATCCTACAAAGATAATAATACTAATGCGGAATTGCTAATCGCTAATCGCTGAGCACCAGTGACGTCACAGGTCCCTCGACACTTACCTGTTTTCCACAAGGGCGAAACTGGAAATGTGTGTGTTATACGGCTATGGAGCTTAGTTGACTATTGTGAGAAAACGGGACAACCAGTCAGTGTAAATTTTGAAAAAGTGTATATATTATATAAATATTTCAGAAACTGTGCACACAGTAAACACGCATAAGTTCAAATTTAAATGAAAACAATAATCGACAATCCTTCACCTGTCAGCTTTTTAAAGAAGGTGTATGCCTCAACAGTGTAATTAGTTTTAACCAGTACGTTTGCTCTTTAAAATTAATCTATCTATAAGTATTATGTTACTGACAACATGAAGTATTTATGGCGCAGTACGATGACATTTAAGTGTTTCTAACTTTCGATTGCTCCGGCGCGAACTGTCAAACTTTCGATTGCTCCGGCGCGAACTGTCAAACATGTCTGGCAAAAAGCAACATTTCCGGTTAAAAACTATTAACAACGTAGCCCGCCAACAACAGCAATTTTTTACAACATATGTATACCGTTTCTAAACTTACTGACCACAAGGTATCATATTACATTTTAATTTACATATTTTGAGAATCCACTGAACTCGGGGTGTGTGTGTGTACTTCTAAGGTTTAGAGTCCCTCCGCCAACAAAAACGCCTGGAGAACCCTGGTCGCTATGGGCACAATAGAGTCTGGACTTCTTCTAGATGAGTGTGTTGGTTGATCTGGTGCTGCTGTGTTGCTGTGTCGTCGGTTCTCTTGTAGGTATGTAGGTGGATGTCGCTGCTGCTCTATGTAGTTGTCGCTGTGGCGGTGAAGTGGTGGTCTGGTGGTCGAGGTGGCCTGCATCCGCTACGCTACATCCGCTAGGTGTATTGCCCTACAGCCGCTAGTGGTCGGGGGTCCTTGTATTTGGGGCCACACCCGTCACATGTGGCCCCCTGCGCTGCTGACATCATCTGGATAGCTGTGTATATCTTGCTCCCTCTTCCGCTGGTTGACTACGGTCGAATGTAGGCCTCGGCGTCGATCCCTAACTATTACTACCGACGTCTACTTCTACTGCTAGCTATGGGTCTGTGTTGATCTCAGCTCCGGCCCGCGGACTTCTGTCTTCCAGCTTCCAAGTTTGCTCACTTCTATCTGATCAGATGATGGCTGCCTTGACGGGGGCGCAGGGGGCTTCTTCACTATCAGTCAAGTGACACTCATGCTCCTGAACCGAGACAAACCAGTTCAGAAGTGCCAGTGTGTTAGTCACTATACGCGAATATAGTGATTTACCACACCAGCAATGTTGTACAGGGCTGGCAATGCGTACCCCCATACAAACACCATAAGTGTCACCAGTGACCTCTCCGCGACGTGCACGCTGTGAAGAGCAGGAGAAGATCCACTGAACTCTATAGACACAATATAAACAGCTTTAACCAGCCAGGCCAAATACCAAAGTTGTTACCAACTCATAATTCATTTTAAGAATCCGTGTAAAATCTCTACTTTTAATAGGCACATTATCATATACATTATTATATGATCTGAACATCTGGACAGAGTTTTGATAAATGGTTTTGTAGTGTAATTTTGCCGTTATTTGGTGGGTTAGTTTCTTTAGCTCTTTAACATTGCATTAGACAACATTGTGTTGTGTGATTGGAGTTGCAGAAGCCAAGTTTGAGTTTGATCAAAATTTACCAAACTAATTATTAAGAGTCATTGAAGGTTGAGACCAGTTGATCTCCAATAAGTATTATTTAAAATGGTTTTGCTAAGCACTGTTTTTTCATTCCATGTACATTAAAATCTATCTTCACTCTTCTATGAAAACATACTTGGTGTATCTTTATGAATGGTGCAATCCATGACACAGAAAGATTATGAATCAAGTTAGACCTGAACATTTTGCATTCCTTTGTCCCTTTTTGTTCAATTTACACGAATCACTCAAATCACGAGGTAAAAATAATTTGTCTAAATAATAAGCATGCTAATTAATCTTTCTCAGTGCAATTCAGAATCCGAACATACGACATAAATTCCTTCCTTCCACAGCCACATCTTCTGAATTCCTTCAAAAGTCACATCTTCATTGTTTCGACAGTCACAACGTCATTGTTTCCGCAGTCATAGAAGTAACTGGTTCTTTAAACACTGGTCTGTACTGGAACAAACAATAAAGTTCATTAAAATATATATATAATATATTATATAATTCGGCCGGGAAACAAAATATTAAATAAACCAAACCAAATAATGCTAAATTTACACTACAAAACCATTTATCAAAACTATATCTATGTGTTCAGGTCATATAATAATGACATGTGCCTATTAAAAGTGTAGTTTTATTCACAGTTTCTTAAATGCATGCACGTGAGGTATTTAAGATTTAGCCTATTGACATATGATACAGTGGTTGTCGGGGTCGGTACAGGCCGGGTCCTACCTATCTATCAAGGCATTGGAATCATGGCTCTATGGTAGGTACACAATTGTGTGGCATTCGTGGTTCAGTGGTAGAGTGCCGAACGTGAGATCGGAGTGTCCCCTGTTCTATCCTCCTCCGCACCATGTTCGTTGTGTCCTTGAGCAAAACACTTTACCCACATTGCTTAGTACTGGTTCTACATAGGAAATCTGCACATAATACCCGAAAGGGGGTGATGCAGTATTAATAGATATATAGATAGATAGACATACTACCATAAGAGCCATGATTCTCACATCTATATATAGGCATGTATTAAAGTTTAAAGAAACTCACCTTAAAATAGTTTGATGTGGTGCTTTCCAGTCAACTACTGAGATGAGTCAGATGACTATAAACCGGGCCACCATTGGTACTCGCTGGAGTGGATGAAACTTACACTGTTGTTAATCTATTTGTCATTTTTCTTGACTTTATAACCAAAACTGAAAATAAATCAATAATTGAATCTCTATTGAGTGTCTAAATGTTAAATGGTATTTCCCTATCAACTGTTATTTTT
This sequence comes from Cyrtodaria siliqua, assembly GCA_037043455.1. Lineage (NCBI taxonomy): Eukaryota > Metazoa > Mollusca > Bivalvia > Adapedonta > Hiatellidae > Cyrtodaria > Cyrtodaria siliqua. Next base: position 195,403 of record JAWPHD010001590.1, on the reverse strand, counting down.
AACTAGAAATGCGTATGTCTTTATTATTTTCCTTTTAAATATCCGATTTAGATACATGTAACTTCGACAATGAAAAAACACTAATCGTACGAATTGTCTTGAGTACGATTTAAATATCATGAAAGTAAGTACTGAGAGTGTTCTGGAGTAAATATTCAAATCCTACTTGCATTCTAATTAAAACAAAAGATACAAATAAAGGTATGACTTACCACGACGTAATATATGCTTTCTTGGCGTTGGTACGTAGAGAATCGTGAAAAATCATTTTCATTTTCAGGTTTTTAGCAAATCAATCATTAATAATATCACAAAGGCGCATACAATCGTAGACACACGTAGTTTGTCTTTACTCTGCAAGCGTCTCACACGTTATTTGTTATTGGCCAATCGCGTTTAGTCTAGCGATGTTTTCAAATGTTTGACGTCCGGATGAGGCAAACGAAATATTTACAACTCACAAAAAGTAATTTAGGAATGAATTCTACCGAAATTATGACTCTCTTTGATATTGAAGACGGCCAAACATTCGCCAATACATATCTTGAGGTTCATATTGACGAACAAATGCATGGCATGGATAAAAATTGCTATGCCACTACCCAGATGAAAAGGGACAGAACTCTTGGCGTTGCCTGGTCTGGCCGATATACTTTTTGAGTGGTAAGTTGAAGATTTAAAGCTTTTATTTTGTTTAATATTAAATGTTACCTATTTCATGCAGAGGTATTTATCTGACCTATTGGAATACTGGAGAAGCCTAATTAGTAGGACTCTTATTAGACGTGAGAATCGTGGCTTTTATGATGGTATGTACCTACCATAGAGCCATGATTCTCCGCTATTTAGTTTCCTTCAGTGCCCCGAAACGACTCCCTTTCGCACTCTTCCGGCGAGGTTTCTGAAGGCATCAAGTAATGCCTGCATAAACAACCACCGTAATTCAATACTACGACAACTGCATACAGAAGAGGGGAATTTTTTAAGACGCGCTGATAATGTCGGTGCTCGGAGACCAGTGTAAAAGTCCGACAATGTTTTTGTTTACATACCAGATCATCTCGCTATCACGTGACCTTTCGTTCCCTATTTGGAAACTTAACACCGCCGGACTCACACACCTGACGCTTTCCTGTTAACGTTGTCGATTTGTGTCAGCTGTGGGCGGGTTTAAGTTTCCAAATACGGAATATGTGTAATTGCGAAATATGTAAACATTCACATGATTCAAGAAATGTCTGCTAATTATATGGAAAGTCTTACGAAAATGTCTAAGATCGACGAGTTTTTTTTTCTCTTTGGTGAGTTTTAATGCATGCATACGTGGTATTTAAGGTTTAATATATCGAACTACAGCAGTTATGTATGCAGGCATTGCTTGATTTCTTCTGAAACCTCTCTTGATGCGGGCGACCTTGATACCTAAACAATCTATAAAGGGTGGCATCTCGTAGCTCTATGGTATAGGTACACACCATAAGAGCTACGTACGATTCTCGCAGCTAGACTCTTTTAGCCAAGTGCTTGGAAGTGGTTTCCAGGACAGCCTCGTTTCTGAGGAAGAGTTAACAGCCAATAAGCTGATGTATACTCTGCGTTGCATGTTTGCTATTTACAAAGGTTGTATCATTGCTTTCATGTACATGTAAATAACCTATTGATGACTAAATGACATTGCAAAACTTTTATGATAACTGATTTTTGCAATTTTATTTTGGCGGGAATCGTCATGCTAGAATGACGTAACCAACATGAAAACTTCTGCGTTCATTGAATTATGCTTCAAAGAAGTGAATGAGGTGTTGCGAATGGGATCGAGACGCAATAATGCAAGCCAAGATCTAGATGAACATCTAATTTTCTGTCACTGTTAATCAGTGATTCCTGTCCATAAACATGATAGTTTTTTAATAAATATTATATCACAGAATGACACAGATATTATATTTGATAATATAGTTATAACTTATATAACATGCAACATTGATAAGTGATGTTTAAAACACTCTGCAGCAAGAGATGACATATCTAAATTGAGAAAAATGGGTATGATGTTCAGTTAGCAGAATTCTACTAAATACAAGGTCGATACCAAATTGAGCCTAATTTTATTGAATACAAGGTCAATACCAAATTGTGCACTGACTGATAAGCTCTTTTTCAGGTAACAGCTTCGAAACGGATTACGAGATGCTTTGACATAGACGACAAAAGGTATTAACCGGTATTAATTATCATGATTATTATTATATATAATTTTATATACGTAGTTTTTATTGGCTGAAACTGACTTGAAAACGTGTTCAAACATCTCCAATCCGGTTTAAACCAGACTTGCGAGTCAATAGTTCTCTTTCGAGTGAATAGTTCTCTTGCCGAGTCAATAGTATCTTCCAGATAATTTAAGCGCTTTATGACCAACGTCAATTAATTACCATAAGCGCTCAATGACAGAATAAACATTAACAAGGGAGGACGCGCAACGTTGTCATTTATCGACTGAGGAAGAATTGGAAGAATTAGTAACTATATTTTATTTTGTTTAAATTCATGTTCATTGTTGTTAAAGAGAACATTGTTTCAATTCCATATTAAAAATAAATTACTTGACACATTTTCTTACCTTTTTCTCTATGGTTCAGTATAGTAAAACAACTATCTACTTCTGTTTTTGTCAACGGTTAAAAATATTCATCCTCGGGAATGACTGTTTACCATGAGCAGTAACTTATTGACCTCGAAGATTGCGTCTCGGTCAATAGTTCATGCTTCGGGTCAATAGTCATTCGCTTGGATGATTAGTTTTAACCATTGACCGATATATATTTAATTTTTATAAAGCTTTTTGTAGCTATGTCATTGTTATAGATTCTCACATGTGTGTCTGTTTAATATTGAAAGTTACATATACATTGTACGTTAGCCAGGTCAGTTCGTCCTTCCGTCCTGAAAATTGCATCTATCTCCTCCCAAACTTTTCAACCGATTTAAAGGTTGCTTACCCATGTTACCTATGATGTCAAGATGTGCAAATCGACCCATTATTACCGGAGTTATGTTCCCTTTTTCATCAAAATTTACGTGAAAATATCTTGTGTCTCCTCCCACACTCTTCAACCGATTCCTTCGAAACTTTACAGGATGCTTACCTATGATGTCAAGATGAGCATACCGTTTCGATTTCAAAATCAACTCAGTATTACCGGAGTTGAGGCCCCTTTTCATCAAACTTTACGTGAAAATATCTTATGTGTCTATCTCCTCCCACACTTTCCAACCGATTCCTTCGAAACTTTACATGATGCTTACCTATGATGTCAAGATTTACATATCATTTCGGCGTCAAAATCGACCAAGTATTAACAGAGTTATGCCCACTTTTTCGTCAAACTTTACGTTTTACACTGTTTTCAGTGGGGGCATCAATGGCTTATCGAGAAACAAAAGCTGTAAAAAAAAACACGATAGTACATTCATTTAGTCAATTCAAATGACGACATCATTTTATTTCGATAAGTCGAATGATGACGGTGGTAGTATTCTGTCTTCTAATTGTGTTATGCAATTATGGTCATCTGATATAAATTTTATACATAATACTTCAAAAAAAAAAGAAAAGTTAATTTAGTAAAATCACTTTTATTTCAGATCTGCTTCAAAGGCATGGTTTTCCAAAGTGATAAGGTCTCAATAACATGCTGGATGCCTAGAATCTAAGATCATCACATCGCACCAAGGAACATTGTCATCATAACCTTAAAAGTGAACTGTAGAACTATTTATGACACATGCCACTTTTAATTGATGATGGATTTAGGAAATTGATCGGAAAATATATATTTCTGGGATTACTTGTAGCTTGTTTCTGCAAATAATCAGGGTTTGTTATGTCTTGACATTTGAAACATTTTTGGTCGAAGTTTGAATTCAATACTGACAATAGCTTGTATCCAACAAGGACAATAGCTTGTATCCAACACGGACAATAGCTTGTATCCAAAACGGACAATAGCTTAGCTTGTATCCAACACGGACAATAGCTTGTATCCAACACGGACAATAGCTTGTATCCAACACGGACAATAGCTTGTATTCAACACATAACTTCATTGATGGAACAAATAAAGAACATAAATATATTCTGCAATTCGTGTCTGATGTATAACTCTGAACCAGATATGATTATCCCATCATTCTTTTGAACTATTGAAAGGAATTTGATAAAAAAAAGTTGGTCTGCTGACCGAAAGCCAGCAGAGATTATGGGATGGTGAGTTGTCCGTCCATCCTCTGTCGTCTTTTAACTTTTGCCTTGTGAACATAATAGGACCTTCAATATTAGTCTGATGTTTACCAAACTTTGCCAGGGTCTTTAAAATATCAATGAAAGCTCGAACAAGTTCAAAAACAGCGGAGCCAGATTGGATTAGTAACACCAGAGTTATGGCCCTTGTTTTGCTGAAAAATGACATATTTTGCCTCGCGAACACCAGCACTATTATTTTGTATTTGATCGTTACCAAATTTTGTCAGATTGTTGATATCAATGAAAGTTCGACAACCAGCTATATCAGACCAGGAACACCAGAGTTATGGCCACTTGAATTATTGCAAAATATTCATATTCAATTGTAAACATGAGTTAAACTTGAGTTTCAACTTTCAACCACATGACATATTATGAACAACTACCAGCACTTATTTTAAGGATCATAATTTTGGGCGGGTAAAGGGCTCTTTTTGCATAAAGGTCAAGATCCCTTTTATGTTCAGGGGCATCCATAAGAACAGCGGTCTGTTAATGGATCACGATCATAAAGCGATTCAAAAAGTTGTGATCCTAATGCGATCCATTGGAATGTATATAGTGTTACATAATAGCGATCCTAATGCGATCCATTAGAATGTACATAGTTTTACATAATAGCGATCCTAATGCGATCCATTAGAATGTATATAGTGTTACATAATAGCGAATGTACATAATTTACATAATAGCGATCCTAATGCGATCCATTAGAATGTGTAATAGTGTTGCATAATAGCGTTCCTAAAGCGATCCTAAAGCGATCCATTCTGAAAATTATTGGACTGAAACTCCATTAATTAGCTGTGCGATTCTAGAGCGATCCATTCTAATGTGTATTAGATCGTGATCCACTAGTGGTTTTATAGTGTTACGTAATACAAAGACATCCATTTGGTAAAACACTGGATCGCTTTTGGATCCTGATCCATACACGATCCATTAAAAGTTGTATAAGGAGTGCGATCCATTCAAAACCACTAATGGATCGTGATGCATTTCCCATTTAATCAGGATCGCGATCATAAAGCTATCCAAATGCGATTTTGATGCTGTTCGTGTTTATAACAGATTTTGTCAGGAATATTAAATAGCGATCCATTAGCTCATTTGCATGTGAAATTGGACCGCTTCTAAATCGCTTTAAAATCACGATCTTGAAGCGATCCATTAACACGGTTTGTTAGGCTTTTTTGTTTTGTTTGGGCAGACTTAATATAATCGTTGTAATATTCTATCATTTTACATTTACTTGTTTACTTGTTGACGGGCATGCTTTCAAGGACAGGATAACTTGCTGATTGTTTGCCATAGTAGTAAGTACATAATTTATATTTTGCAAATATATTTACCTATAACTTTTAGCCCTTCTATTTTTTTTCTTTCCATCCTTCTTTCATTTAGAAAGTGATTAACAAAGGGAGTAGGCGTGTTTTTATTGCTAACTTGTTTACCAGCTCATGGCGAGTTCGGGTATTAAAGCGATCAAATTTAACGCAGGACATCATTTACCGTATATAATCGAGTAGTGCAAATCGGATTTACTATAACTACCCGAACAAAAACGTTTTTTTGACGTTCTGATTTACCGGCAGTCATTCTATGAGCTATAGATGCTATTTGATAGCATATGGCATAATAAGTACCATTAATTTTTCTCGATTGTTTGCTTAGTTAACACCTGTGTACGCATGTGTTCCCAAGTTATTGTGTAATGTCTGTTTTTTTAGAAATGCTACAAATATTGGTAGTCTAATGGTTTACTCTTCAGTTAATGAAGAGTAAATAAGAGAGCATGATCCCTAGTTCAAATCCTGCTCCATATATTTATATGAAATAAATCATATTAATCATTCACATTCATCAGTAAGTACCATTGTAAGTGTAAACTATGTAGCTTTAAGTAATGAAGAGCTCGGTCAGTACGGGGATGGATAACCTTTGAAATCCAGGTTTTTCAGTATTTAAAAATATCTGCACGTTTAAGTTCTTCTTTCTTCAGTTACCCAACGTCGCCACATTAAACGTGAAAATCCGCAAACATAAAGCATGTAAGAATTATAAATTATATTATGTGAACGCAATGTTTTACCAACCACAAACCTCGACACAGCGCCTTGTCCATTAGAAGACGCCTTAGCCAACTCGGCCACCTAGTAGTAAAACCAAATGATTGATATCGGAAACAGGGTGATTTTAAGGTCTTACTTTTGAACGCGTCAGATATAACTTATAAGTATTATTAATTTTATTAAACGATAATATTCCACATTATATTTTAACAAAATTACTCTTCCATTTAGAATCCTTTGTGGGTCAAGTGTTTGAAAAGGTGTTCAGTTCAATGTATGATTTCCTCTACTCTACTATATAACATATGTACATTATCATTTTACTGTGCTATAAAAACACACAAAAACACTCTTTAAAAGCTAGCGTTAATACAAGCTATAACGAATACTCAAGCGCGTTCGACGTTACGCCTGCTAAAGGAGTAGAAACACTTATGACATTCACAAGAACATCATCTAAATAACGATTGCAGTGAACAAAATGTAGAAAAAAGGCTCAACTGATTATAAAGAGAAATTGAAATATAACTGATATTGGAAGAGAATGCGTAATATATATATATATATGTCCATGCGGATATAAAGTCAAAACATGTCCGTCGACGAGTTTCTAAACAAGTAAATATGTATTTAAAGTTTTTGATTTTCTTTCAAGAAAGCATAGATTTGGTTGACGTCACTTTTACCAAACTATTATTTCATAGTATAAATGTGTTTGCAGTGTAAACAACGACTGGAAGGCATTTCATATCCTCGTACGGTACATACAAACTATCACGGTAATCAAATACAGTTTTTCATTGAAAGAAATCGTATTTCTCGAAATTACATACACTATTGAGACTTCTGCCGTCATTCAATAACTTTCAGACAGTTTAAAAATTGATGTCGTTTTGTTTTGTTAGATCGCTGAAGACAGTATAATAGCGAGATTGTGTACACTTAAATCGACTTAATCTAACCAGATGGCCATATTGCCTACTGGCCATTCCAACTCTATAACCCTGTCTTCACCACTCTTTCTGTTGTGTACTGTCTTTTTCGTTGTATAGTTAATTTGCTCTTTGTGGTATCATTCGAATCATTGTGTTTAGGTGCTGTGATTTCTATAGGACAATTTTTCTCATTTTTGTTAAGACTCTAGCTTCATCATGTTTTATCCGATGTTTTCAGAACTTGACCAGACTGTTGATATTAATAATAGCTCGGACAAGTTCGAACTTCAGCTAGGTCGGATGAGTAACATTAGAGCCATGATTTATTGAAAACTGTTTTATTTTGCTTCATTAGCACACTAGCTCCTTCATTAACTCTACTGACCCAATCCATTGTCTGATGTCCGTCGTTCGTCATCCGTTAACTTTTTGATTTCAAAGTTCTAGTTCCTTCATTCTGTATCCAATCATTTCCACACTTGGCCAGAGTATTAAATATAACTGATATTGGAAGAGAATGCGTAATATATATATATATATGTCCATGCGGATATAAAGTCAAAACATGTCCGTCGATGAGTTTCTAAACAAGTAAATATGTATTTACAGTTTTTGATTTTCTTTTAAGAAAGCATAGATTCGGTTGACGTCACTTTTACCAAACTATTATTTCATAGTATAAATGTGTTCGCAGTGTAAACAACGACTGGAAGGCATTTCATTTCTTCGTACGGTACATACAAACTATCACGGTAATCAAATACAGTTTTTCACTGAAAGAAATCGTATTTCTCGAAATTACATACACTATTGAGACTTCTGCCGTCATTCAATAACTGTCAGACAGTTTAAGAATTGATGTCGTGTTGTTTTGTTTGATCGCTGAAGATAGTATAATAGCGAGATTGTGTACACTTAAATCGACTTAATCTAACCAGATGGCCATATTGCCTACTGGTCATTCCAACTCTATAACCCGGTCTTCACCACTCTTTCTGTTGTGTACTGTCTTTTTCGTTGTATAGTTAATTTGCTCTTTGTTTGTGGTATAATTCGAATCACTGTGTTTGGGTGCTGTGATTTCTATAGGACAATTTTTCTCATTTTTGTTAAGACTCTAGCTTCATCATGTTTTATCCGATGTTTTCAGAACTTGACCAGACTGTTGATATGAATAATAGCTCGGACAAGTTCGAACTTCAGCTAGGTCGGATGAGTAACATTAGAGCCATGATTTATTGAAAACTGTTTTATTTTGCTTCATTAGCACACTAGCTACTCTACTGACCCAATCCATTGTGTGATGTCCGTCGTTCTTCATCCGTTAACTCTTTGATTTCAAAGTTCTAGTTCCTTCATTCTGTAGCCAATCATTTCCACACTTGGCCAGAGTATTAATATCGATGAAAGCTTGGACGAGTTATTTTAAAACCACTAATATCAGATAACAAACAGCACAGTTGTGGACCTTGATTTTATGAAAAATGATATAGTTTACTTTTTAACACTTTAGTACATTTATTTTGCATCCGATCTTTACCAAACTTTGCCAGAGTTGTCTTACTATCCATTACAGTTTTAATGAAAAACTGAATAATAAACATCTTTTATTAATGAAAAATGATATATTTTGTCATTTCAACACTCTATCTAATTCAATTTGTATCTTTACCAGACTTGGCCAGAGTCTTAATATCAAGAAACGCTTAAAAACGCCTATATTGGGAAAAAAAAACAGGTAGAGTTATGACATTGGTTTTAACGATATGCTTAGTTTATATGTTATCTTGTCAACATTCAAGGACTAAACATAATGTATGTTGCCTTCTCCACACTCTTGCTCTTCGTTTTGCACCCGAGCTTTACCATTCACGTTTGAAGAAAAAAACAAGAGGTCCATGGGGGCCTATATCGCTCTTCTCGCTCTATAAATGTGGTGAATTCAAGAGAAAAAAACAAACCTGTTATGGCCTTGAATGGCTGACCTTATGATTTTCGCAAAGATAAAACAAATGTCAAACAAGCTTATAATTTCAAAACAGACTGAGATCACTCAGTTGATGGCGTTTCATTGCTTATACCCGCGCCCACTTTACAGTTTTCCAGTCCAGTAAGTGTATATATGTAGAGTCTCAAACGAGTTCACATTTCAGATAAGAGTTATGAAACGTGCTATTTTAATTTTAACGAGGCTTTTGGCGCGTTAAAATTAAAAATAATTCTTAACGAGTTTATAGGGTGGGAATTTCAACGATTTCGAATCCACGACCCAGATGCTAAGTCCCCAGGGATGAGGACGGACCCTGGGCCAATGCTGTTTGGATGGTAGTATCTCTATAACTGTAGTTTCAGAGAAAAAATATTTTAAGGTTTTACCCTATATACGTCAATGAAAAACATTTGATCCCTGTGGTGGGGCAAAATTTGACTCCGTGGTCTCGATTGCAAAGAGGTCATAAGCTTATGGTACATGAACAATATTGGATCTCTAGCTCATGTAGTTGCAGAGAAGAAGATTTTATTTTAAAGATGTTCCTCTATAAGTCTATGCAAACATCTGACCCCGCCTCCCGTAAGAAAATAAAGGGTCATAACTCCAGTGTTACTAGTGCGATCTGGCTGGCTTTCGAACATTTTCTAGGTGTCATTGCTATCAACAATCTGACAATGTTTGGTAACGATTAGATGAAAAATGAAGGCCTCACACTCATAACGAGGAAAAATATAGCATATTTTGGAAAACTAAGGCCATAACTCTGCTTGGTTTTTAAACTTTTCTGAGCTCCTATTTTTATAAAAAAAATCTTGCAACGTTTGGTAAACATCAGATGAAAAATGAAGCCCATATCCTGTTAACGAGTCAAATTTAACTAATTGAATGGTCATAACTGCGATGCTACTTCTTAGATCTAACTGGTTTTCAAACTTTTCCGAGCTTTTGTTAATATATACAACTTGGTCAAAGTTGGTAAAGATCAGGTGAAAAATGAAGGCACTATCGTCATAACGATGCACAATGTAGCATATTTAAGCAAATCAAGGGTCATAACTCCGGTGTTACTGGATAGATCTGAATGGTTTTCAAACTTGTCCAAGCCTTCATTGATATCAACAATCCGGCCAAGTTTGGAAATGATCTGATGAAAAAGGAAGACCCTATCGTGTTAACACGATAAAAGATACGACGGACGACGGACCGACGGACGGACGACGGACAACTCGCCATCGCATAAACAACGACACTGTGACAAATAGCTATATGTTTTGTTTTGTCAAGACCTCTGTACCTTTATTTAGTTTAATGTTTTTACCAAACTTGATTTGAGTCATAATATCAATGAAAGCTGGAACAAGTTTGCAAACCATCAATATCGGATACCAGTAATAAAATATTATAGTTTAGGTCCTTGATATAATTAGATGTTGCAGTATGTTTTAACTTGTCAAAACTATAGCATCATTATTTTTCATACGTTCTTTACCAAACTTGTTCAATGTCTTTGTATGCTTTTATATACTCTATGTTTGCCTTGTGAATACATTTGCTTTATGTAAGGATCGTGATTTGAGTATCCATTTTACACAATAATTTCTATGTAGAACACTTCAGGCTCTTATTTACTGGGCTAAAATATAAATACCAATCACTCAGTATAATCTCCTTTTATACCCATGTCCTGTATTCAAGCTATTTCGGTCCACCAGTTACTAAACCTGACAGATAGCAGTTGAGAAAGTATAGCGAAACAGACCCGCATACTTAATAATCAGTGCAGTTATATCATGTTAACACTTACTTTGTTGTCTAAATGGTTGAACGTCAACCTCATCATGTAATACCCCCAGCTTGCAACCACTGTATTGTCTACAAGGAGTGAACCCCTATCTCGGCATAGATTGCCTTCCCACAAACTGAATAACTTGGCATTTACTCCCGCAAGCTAATTACAACTACACTACCGTGAGGTGTGCAAGATGTAAACCATTTCCTCGGAATATAATGTTTCCGGATATATATATGTTGTATTGTCTGTGTGACACCTACTGTGTATTCTACAATGCGTTAACCATTACCCCGGCATAAAATGACTTCTGCAAAGTATTACCCTCTACCTCAGTATGTTATGCCTTATGTGAATACCTAAATGTATCTGCAAGGTGTGAACCACTATATGGACATGTAATGTCACCATATAAGAGGGGGCTGGTATATGTTTATTGTTAGAACACCACGTGGACATGTAATGTCACCATATAAGAGGGGGCTCGCATATGTTTAATGTGTGAACCACCACGTGGACATGTAATGCCACCATTTAAGAGGATGATCGTATATGTTTAATGTGTGAACCACCACGTGGACATGTAATGCCACCATATAAGCGATGATTGTATATGTTTAATGTGGGAACCACCACATGGACATGTAATGCTACCATATAAGAGGGGGCTCGTATATGTTTAATGTGTGAACCAACACGTGGACATGTAATGCCACCATATAAGAGGGGGATCGTATATGTTTAATGTGTGAACCATCACGTGGACATGTAATGCCACCATATAAGAGGATGATCGTATATGTTTAATGAGTGAACCACCACGTGGACATGTAATGCCACCATATAAGAGGATGATTGTATATGTTTAATGTGTGAACCAACCACTACATGGACATGTAATGCCACCATATAAGAGGATGATCGTATATGTTTATTGTGTGAACCACCACATGGACATATAATGCCACCATATAAGGGGGGGGGGGGGGGGGGGGCATATAATGCCACCATATAAGGGGGGGGGGGGTTCGTATATGTTTAATGTGTGAACCACTACATGGACATGTAATACCACCATATAAGAGGATGATCGTATATGTTTTAATGTGTGAACCACAACATGGACATGTAATGCCACCATATAAAAAGGGGGCTCGTATATGTTTAATGTGTGAACCACCACATGAACATGTAATTCCACCATATAAGAGGGGGCTCGTATATGTTTAATATGTGAACCACCACGTGGACATGTAATGCCACCATATAAGAGGATGATCGTAAATGTTTAATGTGTGAACCACCACGTGGACATGTAATGCCACCATATAAGAGGATGATTGTATATGTTTAATGTTGTGAACCACCACGATGGACATGTAATGCCGCCATATAAGAGGGGGCTCGTATATGTTTAATGTTGTGTACCACCACATGGACATGTAATGCCACCCTATAAGAGGGGGATCGTATATGTTTAATGTGTGAACCACCACGTGGACATGTCATGTCACCATTTAAGAGGATGATTGTATATGTTTAATGTGTGAACCACCACATGGACATGTAATGCCACAATATAAGAGGATGATCGTGTATGTTTAATGTGTGAACCACCACATGGACATGTAATGTCACCATTAAGAGGATGATCGTATATGTTTAATGTGTGAACCACCACGTGGACATGTAATGCCACCATATAAGAGAGGGGTTCGTATTTGTTTAATATGTGAACCACCACGTGGACATGTAATGTCACCATATAAGAGGATGATCGTGTATGTTTAATGTGTGAACCACCACGTGGACATGTAATGCCACCATTTAAGAGGATGATTGTATATGTTTAATGTGTGAACCACCACATGGACATGTAATGTCACCATTTAAGAGGATGATTGTATATGTTTAATGTGTGAACAACACGTGGACATGTAATGTCACCATTTAAGAGGATGATTGTATATGTTTAATGTGTGAGCCACCACGTGGATATGTACTGTCACCATTTAAGAGGATGATTGTATATGTTTAACGTGTGAACCACACGTGGACATGTAATGTCACCATTTAAGAGGATGATTGTATATGTATAACGTGTGAACCACCACGTGGACATGTAATGTCACCATTTAAGAGGATGATTGTATATGTTTAATGTGTGAACCACCACGTGGACATGTAATGTCACCATTTAAGAGGATGATTGTATATGTTTAATGTGTTAACCACCACGTGGACATGTAATGTCACCATATAAGAGGGGGATCGTATATGTTTAATGTGAGAACCACCACGTGGACATGTAATGTCACCATTTAAGTGGATGATTGTATATGTTTAATGTGTGAACCACCACGTGCACATGTAATGCCACCATATAAGAGGAGGGCTCGTATATGTTTAATGTGTTGAACCACCACGTGGACATGTAATATCACCATTTAAGTCGATGATTTTATATGTTTAATGTGTGAACCCACCACGTGGACATGTAATGTCACCATATAAGAGGATGATCGTATATGTTTAATGTCTGAACACCACGTGGACAAGTAATGCCACCATATAAGAGGGCGCTTGTATATGTTTAATGGTGTGAACCACCACATGGACATGTTATGTCACCATATAAGAGGATGATCGTATATATTTAATATGTGAACCACCACATGGACATGTAATGTCACAATATAAGTGGGGGATTGTATATGTTTAATGTGTGAACCACCACGTGGACATGTAATGTCACCATATAGAGGATGATCGTATATGTTTAATGTGTGAACCACCACGTGGGACATGTAATGTCACCATTTAAGAGGATGATTATATATGTTTAATGTGTGAACCACCACGTGGACATGTAATGACACCATTTAAGAGGATGATTGTATATGTTTAATGTGTGAACCACCACGTGGACATGTAATGTCACCATATAAGAGGGGGGATCGTATATGTTTAATGTGTGAACCACCACATGGACATGTAATGTCATCATATAAGTGATCGTATTTGTTTAATGTGTGAACCACCACGTGGACATGTAATGTCACCATATAAGAGGGGGATCGTATATGTTTAATGTGTGAACCACTACATGGACATGTAATGTCACCATATAAGAGGATGCTTGTATATGTTTAATGTGTGAACCACCACATGGACATGTAATGTCACCATGTAAGAGGATGATCGTATATGTTTAATATGTGAACCACCACATGGACATGTAATGTCACCATATCAGAGGGGGATCGTATATGTTTAATGTGTGAACCACCACGTGGAAATGTAATGTCACCATATAAGAGGATGATCGTATATGTTTAATGTGTGAACCACCACGTGGACATGTAATGTCACCATTTAAGAGGATGATTGTATATGTTTAATGTGTGAACCACCACATGGACATGTAATGTCACCATATAAGAGGATGATTGTATATGTTTAATGTGTGAACCACCACATGGACATGTAATATCACCATATAAGAGTATGATCGTATATGTTTAATGTGTGAACCACCACGTGGACATGTAATGTCACCATATAAGAGGGGGATCGTATATGTTTAATGTGTGAACCACTACATGGACATGTAATGTCACCATTTAAGAGGATGATCGTATATGTTTAATGTGTGAACCACTACGTGGACATGTAATGTCACCATTTAAGAGGATGATTGTATATGTTTAATGTGTGAACCACCACGTGGACATGTAATGTCACCATTTAAGAGGATGATTGTATATGTTTAATGTGTGAACCACCACGTGGACATGTAATGCCACCATATAAGAGGGGGCTCGTATATGTTTAATGTGTGAACCACCACATGGACAGGTAATGTCACCATATAAGAGGGGACTCGTACATGTTTAATGTGTGAACTACCACGTGGACATGTTATGTCACCATTTAAGAGGATGATTGTATATGTTTAATGTGTGAACCACCACGTGGACATGTAATGTCACCATTTAAGAGGATGATCGTATATGTTTAATGTGTGAACCACCACGTGGACATGTAATGTCACCATTTAAGAGGATGATTGTATATGTTTAATGTGCGAACCACCACATTGACATGTAATGCCACCATATAAGAGGGGGCTCGTATATGTTTAATGTGTGACAACCACATGGACATGTTATGTCACCATTTAAGAGGATGATTGTATATGTTTAATGTTTGAACCACCACGTCGACATGTAATGTCACCATATAAGAGGATGATCGTATATGTTTAATGTGTGAACCACCACGTGGACAAGTAATGCCACCATATAAGAGGGCGCTTGTATATGTTTAATGTGTGAACCACCACATGGACATGCTATGTCACCATATAAGAGGATGATCGTATATATTTAATATGTGAACCACCACATGGACATGTATTGTCACCATATAAGAGGGGGATTGTATATGTTTAATGTGTGAACCACCACGTGGACATGTAATGTCACCATATAAGAGGATGATCGTATATGTTTAATGTGTGAACCACCACGTGGACATGTAATGTCACCATTTAAGAGGATGATTATATATGTTTAATATGTGAACCACCACGGGGACATGTAATGTCACCATTTAAGAGGATGATTGTATATGTTTAATGTGTGAACCACCACGTGGACATGTAATGTCACCATATAAGAGGGGGATCGTATATGTTTAATGTGTGAACCACCACATGGACATGTAATGTCACCATATAAGAGGATGATCGTATTTGTTTAATGTGTGAACCACCACGTGGACATGTAATGTCACCATATAAGAGGGGGATCGTATATGTTTAATGTGTGAACCACTACATGGACATGTAATGTCACCATATAAGAGGATGCTTGTATATGTTTAATGTGTGAACCACCACATGGACAAGTAATGTCACCATGTAAGAGGATGATCGTATATGTTTAATATGTGAACCACCACATGGACATGTAATGTCACCATATCAGAGGGGGATCGTATATGTTTAATGTGTGAACCACCACGTGGATATGTAATGTCACCATATAAGAGGATGATCGTATATGTTTAATGTGTGAACCACCACGTGGACATGTAATGTCACCATTTATGAGGATGATTGTATATGTTTAATGTGTGAACCACCACATGGACATGTAATGTCACCATATAAGAGGATGATTGTATATGTTTAATGTGTGAACCACCACATGGACATGTAATATCACCATATAAGAGTATGATCGTATATGTTTAATGTGTGAACCACCACGTGGACATGTAATGTCACCATATAAGAGTGGGATCGTATATGTTTAATGTGTGAACCACTACATGGACATGTAATGTCACCATTTAAGAGGATGATCGTATATGTTTAATGTGTGAACCACTACGTGGACATGTAATGTCACCATTTAAGAGGATGATTGTATATGTTTAATGTGTGAACCACCACGTGGACATGTTATGTCACCATATAAGAGGATGATTGTATATGTTTAATGTGTGAACCACCACATGGACATGTAATGTCACCATATAAGAGGGGGATCGTATATGTTTAATGTGTGAACCACCACATGGACATGTAATGTCACCATATAAGAGGATGATCGTATATGTTTAATGTGTGAACCACCACGTGGACATGTAATGCCACCATATAAGAGGGGGCTCGTATATGTTTAATGTATGAACAACCACATGGACAGGTAATGTCACCATATAAGAGGGGGCTCGTACATGTTTAATGTGTGAACTACAACGTGGACATGTTATGTCACCATATAAGAGGATGATCGTATATGTTTAATGTGTAAACCACCACGTGGACATGTAATGTCACCATTTAAGAGGATGGTTGTATATGTTTAATGTGTGAACCACCACATGGACATGTAATGCCACCATATAAGAGGGGGCTCGTATATGTTTAATGTGTGAACCACCACATGGACTTGTTATGTCACCATTTAAGAGGATGATTGTATATGTTTAATGTTTGAACCACCACGTCGACATATAATGTCACCATATAGGAGGATGATCGTATATGTTTAATGTGTGAACCACCACGTGGACATGTAATGTCACCATTTAAGAGGATGATTGTATATGTTTAATGTGTGAACCACCACGTGGACAAGTAATGCCACCATATAAGAAGGCGCTAGTATATGTTTAATGTGTGAACCACCACATGGACATGTTATGTCACCATATAAGAGAATGATCGTATATATTTAATATGTGAACCACCACATGGACATGTAATGTCACCATATAAGAGGGGGATTGTATATGTTTAATGTGTGAACCACCACGTGGACATGTAATGTCACCATATAAGAGGATGATCGTATATGTTTAATGTGTGAACCACCACGTGGACATGTAATGTCACCATTTAAGAGGATGATTGTATATGTTTAATGTGTGAACCACCACATGGACATGTAATGTCACCATATAAGAGGAAGATTGTATATGTTTAATGTGTGAACCACCACATAGACATGTAATATCACCATATAAGAGTATGATCGTATATGTTTAATGTGTGAACCACATCGTGGACATGTAATATCACCATATAAGAGGGGGATCGTATATGTTTAATGTGTGAACCACTACATGGACATGTAATGTCACCATTTAAGAGGATGATCATATATGTTTAATGTGTGAACCACTACGTGGACATGTAATGTCACCATTTAAGAGGATGATTGTATATGTTTAATGTGTGAACCACCACGTGGACATGTAATGTCACCATTTAAGAGGATGATTGTATATGTTTAATGTGTGAACCACCACGTGGACATGTTATGTCACCATATAAGAGGATGATTGTATATGTTTAATGTGTGAACCACCACATGGACATGTAATGTCACCATATAAGAGGGGGATCGTATATGTTTAATGTGTGAACCACCACATGGACATGTAATGTCACCATATAAGAGGGGGATCGTATATGTTTAATGTGTGAACCACTACATGGACATGTAATGTCACCATATAAGAGGATGCTTGTATATGTTTAATGTGTGAACCACCACATGGACATGTAATGTCACCATGTAAGAGGATGATCGTATATGTTTAATATGTGAACCACCACATGGACATGTAATGTCACCATATCAGAGGGGGATCGTATATGTTTAATGTGTGAACCACCACGTGGAAATGTAATGTCACCATATAAGAGGATGATCGTATATGTTTAATGTGTGAACCACCACGTGGACATGTAATGTCACCATTTATGAGGATGATTGTATATGTTTAATGTGTGAACCACCACATGGACATGTAATGTCACCATATAAGAGGATGATTGTATATGTTTAATGTGTGAACCACCACATGGACATGTAATATCACCATATAAGAGTATGATCGTATATGTTTAATGTGTGAACCACCACGTGGACATGTAATGTCACCATATAAGAGGGGGATCGTATATGTTTAATGTGTGAACCACTACATGGACATGTAATGTCACCATTTAAGAGGATGATCGTATATGTTTAATGTGTGAACCACTACGTGGACATGTAATGTCACCATTTAAGAGGATTATTGTATATGTTTAATGTGTGAACCACCACGTGGACATGTAATGTCACCATTTAAGAGGATGATTGTATATGTTTAATGTGTGAACCACCACGTGGACATGTTATGTCACCATATAAGAGGATGATTGTATATGTTTAATGTGTGAACCACCACATGGACATGTAATGTCACCATATAAGAGGGGGATCGTATATGTTTAATGTGTGAACCACCACATGGACATGTAATGTCACCATATAAGAGGATGATCGTATATGTTTAATGTGTGAACCACCACGTGGACATGTAATGCCACCATATAAGAGGGGGCTCGTATATGTTTAATGTGTGAACCACCACATGGACAGGTAATGTCACCATATAAGAGGGGGCTCGTACATGTTTAATGTGTGAACTACAACGTGGACATGTTATGTCACCTTATAAGAGGATGATCGTATATGTTTAATGTGTAAACCACCACGTGGACATGTAATGTCACCATTTAAGAGGATGATTGTATATGTTTAATGTGTGAACCACCACATGGACATGTAATGCCACCATATAAGAGGGGGCTCGTATATGTTTAATGTGTGAACCACCACATGGACTTGTTATGTCACCATTTAAGAGGATAATTGTATATGTTTAATGTTTGAACCACCACGTCGACATATAATGTCACCATATAGGAGGATGATCGTATATGTTTAATGTGTGAACCACCACGTGGACATGTAATGTCACCATTTAAGAGGATGATTGTATATGTTTAATGTGTGAACCACCACGTGGACAAGTAATGCCACCATATAAGAAGGCGCTTGTATATTTTCAATGTGTGAACCACCACATGGACATGTTATGTCACCATATAAGAGAATGATCGTATATATTTAATATGTGAACCACCACATGGACATGTAATGTCACCATATCAGAGGGGGATTGTATATGTTTAATGTGTGAACCACCACGTGGACATGTAATGTCACCATATAAGAGGATGATCGTATATGTTTAATGTGTGAACCACCACTTGGACATGTAATGTCACCATTTAAGAGGATGATTATATATGTTTAATATGTGAACCACCACGTGGACATGTAATGTCACCATTTAAGATGATGATTGTATATGTTTAATGTGTGAACCACCACGTGGACATGTAATGTCACCATATAAGAGGGGGATCGTATATGTTTAATGTCTGAACAACCACATGGACATGTATTGTCACCATATAAGAGGATGATCGTATATGTTTAATGTGTGAACCACCACGTGGTCATGTAATGTCACCATATAAGAGCATGATCGTATATGTTTAATGTGTGAACCACCACGTGGACAAGTAATGCGACCATATAAGAGGGCGCTTGTATATGTTTAATGTGTGAACCACCACATGGACATGTTATGTCACCATATAAGAGGATGATCGTATATATTTAATATGTGAACCACCACATGGACATGTAATGTCACCATATAAGAGGGGGATTGTATATGTTTAATGTGTGAACCACCACATGGACATGTAATGTCACCATATAAGAGGATGATCGTATTTGTTTAATGTGTGAACCACCACGTTGACATATAATGTCACCATATAAGAGCGGGATCGTATATGTTTAATGTGTGAACCACTACATGGACATGTAATGTCACCATATAAGAGGATGCTTGTATATGTTTAATGTGTGAACCACCACATGGACATGTAATGTCACCATGTAAGAGGATGATCGTATATGTTTAATATGTGAACCACCACATGGACATGTAATGTCACCATATCAGAGGGGGATCGTATATGTTTAATGTGTGAACCACCACGTGGAAATGTAATGTCACCATATAAGAGGATGATCGTATATGTTTAATGTGTGAACCACCACGTGGACATGTAATGTCACCATTTAAGAGGATGATTGTATATGTTTAATGTGTGAACCACCACATGGACATGTAATGTCACCATATAAGAGGAAGATTGTATATGTTTAATGTGTGAACCACCACATGGACATGTAATATCACCATATAAGAGTATGATCGTATATGTTTAATGTGTGAACCACCACGTGGACATGTAATGTCACCATATAAGAGGGGGATCGTATATGTTTAATGTGTGAACCACTACATGGACATGTAATGTCACCATTTAAGAGGATGATCATATATGTTTAATGTGTGAACCACTACGTGGACATGTAATGTCACCATTTAAGAGGATGATTGTATATGTTTAATGTGTGAACCACCACGTGGACATGTAATGTCACCATTTAAGAGGATGATTGTATATGTTTAATGTGTGAACCACCACGTGGACATGTTATGTCACCATATAAGAGGATGATTGTATATGTTTAATGTGTGAACCACCACATGGACATGTAATGTCACCATATAAGAGGGGGATCGTATATGTTTAATGTGTGAACCACCACATGGACATGTAATGTCACCATATAAGAGGATGATCGTATATGTTTAATGTGTGAACCACCACGTGGACATGTAATGCCACCATATAAGAGGGGGCTCGTATATGTTTAATGTGTGAACCACCACATGGACAGGTAATGTCACCATATAAGAGGGGGCTCGTACATGTTTAATGTGTGAACTACCACGTGGACATGTTATGTCACCATATAAGAGGATGATCGTATATGTTTAATGTGTAAACCACCACGTGGACATGTAATGTCACCATTTAAGAGGATGATTGTATATGTTTAATGTGTGAACCACCACGTGGACATGTAATGTCACCATTTAAGAGGATGATCGTATATGTTTAATGTGTGAACCACCGCGTGGACATGTAATGTCACCATTTAAGAGGATGATTGTATATGTTTAATGTTTGAACCACCACATGGACATGTAATGCCACCATATAAGAGGGGGCTCGTATATGTTTAATGTGTGAACCACCACATGGACATGTTATGTCACCATTTACGAGGATGATTGTATATGTTTAATGTTTGAACCACCACGTCGACATATAATGTCACCATATAAGAGGATGATCGTATATGTTTAATGTGTGAACCACCACGTGGACATGTTATGTCACCATTTAAGAGGATGATTGGATATGTTTAATGTGTGAACCACCACGTGGACAAGTAATGCCACCATATAAGAAGGCGCTTGTATATGTTTAATGTGTGAACCACCACATGGACATGTTATGTCACGATATAAGAGAATGATCGTATATATTTAATATGTGAACCACCACATGGACATGTAATGTCACCATATAAGAGGGGGATTGTATATGTTTAATGTGTGAACCACCACGTGGACATGTAATGTCACCATATAAGAGGATGATCGTATATGTTTAATGTGTGAACCACCACGTGAACATGTAATGTCACCATTTAAGAGGATGATTGTATATGTTTAATGTGTGAACCACCACGTGGACATGTAATGTCACCATATAAGAGGGGGATCGTATATGTTTAATGTCTGAACCACCACATGGACATGTAATGTCACCATATAAGAGGATGATCGTATATGTTTAATGTGTGAACCACCACGTGGACATGTAATGTCACCATATAAGTGGGGGATCGTATATGTTTAATTTGTGAACCACTACATGGACATGTAATGTCACCATATAAGAGGATGCTTGTATATGTTTAATGTGTGAACCACCACATGGACATGTAATGTCAACATGTAAGAGGATGATCGTATATGTATAATATGTGAACCACCACATGGACATGTAATGTCACCATATAAGAGGGGGATCGTATATGTTTAATGTGTGAACCACCACGTGGAAAGGTAATGTCACCATATAAGAGGATGATCGTATATGTTTAATGTGTGAACCACCACGTGGACATGTAATGTCACCATTTAAAAGGATGATTGTATATGTTTAATGTGTGAACCACCACGTGGACATGTAATGTCACCATATAAGAGGGGGATCGTATATGTTTAATGTGTGAACCACCACATGGACATGTAATGTCACCATATAAAAGGATGATTGTATATGTTAAATGTGTGAACCACCACATGGACATGTTATATCACCATATAAGAGTATGATCGTATATGTTTAATGTGTGAACCACCACGTGGACATGTAATGTCACCATTTAAGAGGGGGATCGTATATGTTTAATATGTGAACCACTACATGGACATGTAATGTCACCATTTAAGAGGATGATCGTATATGTTTAATGTGTGAACCACTACGTGGGCATGTACTGTCACCATTTAAGAGGATGATTGTATATGTTTAATGTATGAACCACCACGTGGACATGTTATGTCACCATATAAGAGGATGATTGTATATGTTTAATGTGTGAACTACCACATGGACATGTAATGTCACCATATAAGAGGGGGATCGTATATGTTTAATGTGTGAACCACCACATGGACATGTAATGTCACCATATATGAGGATGATCGTATATGTTTAATATGTGAACCACCACGTGGACATGTAATGCCACCATATAAGAGGGGGCTCGTATATGTTTAATGTGTGAACCACCACATGGACAGGTAATGTCACCATATAAGGGGATCATCGTATATGTTTAATATTTGAACCACCACGTGGACATGTAATGTTACCATATAAGAGGGGGATCGTATATGTTTAATGTGTGAACCACCACGTGGACATGTAATGCCACCATATAAGAGGGGGCTCGTACATGTTTAATGTGTGAACTACCAGGTGGACATGTTATGTCACCATATAAGAGGATGATTGTATATGTTTAATGTGTAAACCACCACGTGGACATGTAATGTCACCATTTAAGAGGATGATTGTATATGGTTCATGTGTGAACCACCACGTGGACATGTAAGGTAGCCATTTAAGAGGATGATCGTATATGTTTAATGTGTAAACCACTACATGGACATGTAATGTCACCATTTAAGAGGATGATTGTATATGTTTAATGTGTGAACCACCACATGGACATGTAATGTCACAATATAAGAGGGGGATCGTATATGTTTAATGTGTGAACCACTACATGGACATGTAATGTCACCATTTAAGAGGATGATCGTAAATGTTTAATGTGTGAAACACCACGTGGACTTGTAATGCCACCATATCAGACGGTGATCGTATATGTTTAATGTGTGAACCACCACATGGACATGTTATGTCACCATTTAAGAGGATGATCGTATATGTTTAATGTGTGAACCACTACATGGACATGTAATGTCACCATTTAAGAGGATGATTGTATATGTTGAATGTGTGAACCACCACATGGACACGTAATGTCACCATTTAAGAGGATGACTGTATATGTTTAATGTGTGAACCACCACGTGGACATGTAATGTCTGCATTTAAGAGGATGATCGTATATGTTTAATGTGTGAACCACCACGTGGACATGTAATGCCATCATATAAGAGGGGGCTCGTATATGTTTAATGTGTAACCACTACATGGACATGTAATGTCACCATTTAAGAGGATGATCGTATATGTTTAATGTCTGAACCAGTACATGGACATGTAATGTCACCATTTAAGAGGATGATAGTATATGTTTAATGTGTGAACCACCACGTGGACATGTAATGTCACCATATAAGAGGATGATTGTATATGTTTAATGTGTGAACCACCACATGGTCATATAATGTCACCATATAAGAGGGGGATCGTATATGTTTAATGTGTGAACCACCACATGGAATTGTAATGCCACCATATAAGAGGATGATCGTATATGTTTAATGTGTGAACCACCACGTGGACATGTAATGTCACCATATAAGAGGATGATCGTATATGTTTAATGTGTGAACCACCATGTGGACATGTAATGCCACCATATCAGAGGGGGCTCGTATATGTTTAATGTGTGAACCACCACATGGACAGGTAATGTCACCATATAAGAGGATCATCGTATATGTTTAATGTTTGAACCACCACGTGGACATGTAATGTCACCATATAAGAGGGGGCTCGTATATGTTTAATGTGTAACCACTACATGGACATGTAATGTCACCATTTAAGAGGATGATTGTATATGTTTAATGTGTGAACCACCACGTGGACTTGTAATGCCACCATATCAGACGATGATCGTATATGTTTAATGTGTGAACCACCACATGGACATGTTATGTCACCATTTAAGAGGATGATCGTATATGTTTAATGTGTGAACCATTACATGGACATGTAATGTCACCATTTAAGAGGATGATTGTATATGTTTAATGTGTGAACCACCACATGGACATGTAATGTCACCATTTAAGAGGATGACTGTACATGTTTAATGTGTGAACCACCACGTGGACATGTAATGTCACCATTTAAGAGGATCATCGTATATGTTTAATGTGTGAACCACCACGTGGACATGAAATGCCACCATATAAGAGGGGGCTCGTATATGTTTAATGTGTAAACCACTACATGGACATGTAATGTCACCATTTAAGAGGATGATTGTATATGTTTAATGTGTGAACCACCACATGGACATGTAATGTCACCATATAAGAGGGGGATCGTATATGTTTAATGTGTGAACCACTACATGGACATGTAATGTCACCATTTAAGAGGATGATCGTATATGTTTAATGTGTGAACCACCACGTGGACTTGTAATGCCACCATATCAGACGATGATCGTATATGTTTAATGTGTGAACCACCACATGGACATGTTATGTCACCATTTAAGAGGATGATCGTATATGTTTAATGTGTGAACCACTACATGGACATGTAATGTCACCATTTAAGAGGATGATTGTATATGTTGAATGTGTGAACCACCACATGGACACGTAATGTCACCATTTAAGAGGATGACTGTATATGTTTAATGTGTGAACCACCACGTGGACATGTAATGTCTGCATTTAAGAGGATGATCGTATATGTTTAATGTGTGAACCACCACGTGGACATGTAATGCCACCATATAAGAGGGGGCTCGTATATGTTTAATGTGTAACCACTACATGGACATGTAATGTCACCATTTAAGAGGATGATTGTATATGTTTAATGTGTGAACCACCACATGGACATGTAATGTCACCATATAAGAGGATGATTGTATATAATTAATGTGTTAACCACCACGTGGACATGTAATGTCACCATTTAAGAGGATGATTGTATATGTTTAATGTGTGAACCACTACATGGACATGTAATGTCACCATTTAAGAGGATGATTGTATATATTTAATGTGTGTACCACCACGTGGACATGTAATGTCACCATTTAAGAGGATGATCGTATATGTTTAATGTGTGAACCACCACGTGGACATGTAATGCCACCATATAAGTGGGGGCTCGTACATGTTTAATGTGTGAACCACTACATGTACATGTAATGTCACCACTTAATAGGATGATCGTATATGTTTAATATTAGAACCACTTCATGGACATGTAATGCCACCATTTAAGAGGATGATCATATATGTTTAATATTAGAACCACTTCATGGACATGTAATGTCACCATTTAAGAGGATTATCGTATATGTTTAATGTTAGAACCACTTCATGGACATATAATGCCACCATATCAGACGATGATCGTATATGTTTAATGTTAGAACCACTTCATGGACATGTAATGCCACCATATCAGACGATGATCGTATATGTTTAATGTGTGAACCACCACATGGACATGTAATGTCACCATTCAAAAGGATGATTGTATATATTTAATTTTAGAACCACTATATGGGCATGTAATTCCACCATATAGGAGGAGGATCGTATATGTTTAATGTCTGAACCAGCACATGGACATGTAATGCCACCATATAAGAGGGGGCTCGTACATGTTTAATGTGTGAACCACCTCATGGACATGTAATGCCACCATATAAGAGGGCGCTCGTACATGTTTAATGTGTGAACCACCTCATGGACATTTAATGCCACCATATAAGAGGCCGCTCATACATGTTTAATGTGTGAACCACCTCAAGGGCATGTAATGCCACCATATAAGAGGGGTCTCGTACATGTTTAATGTGTGAACCACTACCTGGACGTGTAATAACACCATAGACGAGGGGGCTCGTATATGTTTAATTTATGAACCACCACATGGACATGTAATGCCACCCTAATTATAAGAGGGGGCTCGTATATTTCAATGTGTGAACCATTAAATGGACATCTCTCCTGGTAACACCTTCTATCTCGGTATAATTTGTATCCTCCTACAACAAGTGAGCTGTCTGTAACGTGTGAACCGCCATCTCGGTATGTTACTTCTCCTGCTAACACCAAGCGAGTTTTCTGTAAAGTGCGAACAACCATCTCGGCATGTTTTTTACCTCCTTGTAAAGTCAAGCAAGCAGCTGTTCAATGTTTCTTGATGAACAGAGTTGTCGATAATAATGTTTTCTGACAAGTGATTCGAATGTATGGTCAGAGGCAGTGTTTAAAGATAAAAAACTTGAAATAATCTCTCGTCATATATTGAGCCTATTTTTCTTTCTTTGTTCGCTTAATAATAAATCACAAGGGAGATGATTTCAATGTCGATATCTTTATTGATCCCCACTTAGACGGGGATATTTCCCGATAAACATATTTTGGGGTATATGTTTATCAACGTATTCATTATTCGAAAAGCGTGTTGTCGAGTTAAGGATTACGCATTTGTAACCTTTGTATAACTTTCAATCTACTCCATTAAGGCTACCGTTACCATAAACATCGAACAACATTTGCGTATCCCTGAGTTACTTATAAAATATGTCATTAAAAGATTCTTCTACGATAAGGACTATCACAACAATATATTACACTGTTAATAGGGAACTCGAGACTTCACTCGGGTCGACACATGTCATACTTTTACAAGTGGAGGCGTCTTTAAAAACAAATCAAAAGTGTATCGTGTATCTTGTAAGTTGTAAGGTTTTGTATCGAACAAAGCAAGGTCTGATGCATTGAATATGCAATACTTATCAGGAAACAATTTCTTTTCACTAGGAATATTCATTCGGATCAGTTATCAGTAAACATTGTTTTCGACAACTCTGTTCATTAACATGAAAAGCTGCTTGCCTAGGCGTAGGGTTGCGAGGGGACCTGACTGGGGTGGGTTGCAGTGAAAAACCTTTTCGGAAGATATGGGTTTCGTTACAGGAGTTTTGGAGGAAGGCTTTGAAAAGGAGACTGCGGGTGGGCATTCTATTTTGAGAGGAAATGGAAGGTCTTTCAATGTGGTGGTCTTGAAGGTAAGAGTTGGAGGCGCGTCTGGTAAGAACACTATTTCATGGAGTAGAGGTTACATATCAGTCTGTATCTTTGGTCAAATAGCTTTACATACGAGGGTGAGATAGCCGGCTTCAGTGAGTTAGAACACTTCATACATATAAGTATTTATTTTGATTTAGGAGGTACTTTATAGTCGAGCGTATTTTTAGGTGATTACGTTGTATAATCTTAACTATACATATTGTGTATGTCATGAATACCCACTATTTTTTGTTCTTTTTCAAGATGTGTGGTTTGTATGTATCAGACATACAAGATGTATTAATCTTGTTTTCGCTTTGTTTAGCTTTCTTGATATAAACGCACTTTTAAAGCAGATGGGTTTCCTGTTCTTCAATAAATAAAACGCGGTATAAACGAAGCAGATGAATCTAATCTGTATACGTGTATACGTATGTTCTATACATTTCCATCTAGTATATTGGATTTCAAATTGTTTCAAAACATTTTGATCGTACTTGACATATATAATTGTCTTCCTAACAACATGATTATTATCCCAATTCGCGTGTAATTAAAACATAAGATCGCCTTCTATAACTATTGTAATTGAGAATATTCATCAGTACAATTATGAATGTTATGTATGAACTAAACATTGCTTCGTGTTTTTAACGTCTATTATTTCGTATACTAATCAATGACACGTCCAGCAACTTCTATTGTGTCATCTACCATGGTCCAACGCACGGCTGTGATTCATCGTCTATCCTGACAAAGTCGTCAAAACATGAATCGTTCCTCCTAACTTGTTTACATCCAGTAATGCCAATAGGTCCTGCGTTGCGCCCATATCTGAAAAAAACCCGAATATATACGATTCTAAATGAGAGAAGACGCAGATTTGGAGACATACATATCCTACAAAGTTAACACATTAAAATCCAAGTGAAAGCATACTCGCATATTCTGTATTCACTATAAACCAAACACATATTCGTGGGTAAAAACAGATAGGGTTGAATGAATGTTTGAATCGTTGATACTAATTGCGTTAGGTTATGACCCTATCATTTTGCAACGCACTGTATGATTGGTGGCGGGCCCAATTACAGTTCGCAACTATGCTTTCCTCTTTAATTGTGCGATGACCGGACAGGCTGTGGACCCTATGATGACGTCTACCTAAAGCCCAAAAGGACGGTGAGGTTTGACTTTTGTCTGCAATCATGCCTTGTCGTGCCCTCCATGGTTTGTTCTCTTGTTTCTCTGGCTTCTGCCAAGTAATTGGGTATCTTCTTTGTGGCTTTCTAGGCTTTTGTTTTTGTATTTATATATATACACGAGCATCTTTGTGTTTTAATTATATTGTCTATTAATGCTGCCTTGTTGGTAAGAAAATAGTTCATGGCGGGGATTTCTTTATTTACACTGTCCCGTTTTATTGGAATGACAGTAGGTTAAGTGTGAGGTTTGATGAACCCTAGAACCTGGTTTAAACATCCAGCATCCTTTTTTGCCACTGACCGTTCAAAGGCGGTAGCCATACTGTCAACCCTTTTGTGTTTGTGATGTCTTATTTGGCCTTTTATTCATCTTTAAAGTTGTTGTTTGTTTCTGTGTGTGTTTATGGTTGACTGTCGTCCTTGCATGCTACTTGTCCTGTTCGATATTTATATATATATATGTTTACCTTAAATATTGATCAAAGTATTATGAATTACATCACTTAAAAATAATTACTTTTTTTTCTCGAAATATAGGTACATGTAGTTTTTTTAAAACAAAAAAAACAACAACAAATAGAAAGTGTGAGGGTCTTATATGTACTTACAACTACACATTCCTACTAGCCATGCATATGATTCAGAAGTTTATTTAAACATCTATCCTAGATGCTGTAAAGCTATCATTGATAAACGCTGATTTCTAATATGTTCTGTAGCAACCGTAAAGTAACTTGGACATTTTCAGACTAGGAACCTTTCTCTTGTTACTATATAATTATTATTAATCGTTTTGATAAAACAAATTAAATGTATCTGGTTTATTTCTCAAAAATATATATTTACAGTTATACTGAAAGGAAAAAGAAACGCAGGGTGCGTATTTCCGCTATATATTGTATGTTCAATATGCTACTGCTAATCGAATGGTACAGGGCGACATTAGGCCTGTCCTTTTAGAAAGAAGGTTTAAACAGCACTGGACACACCAATGGTTACCCCTTTAAAGTTTCATTATCGTCAGAATGCGCATTTGGCTCAAGCAGGTGAGCAAACTTAGGCTTTAAATGTTGCAATCACTTAACATTAAGTACAGTACTGAACTGGCTCAATTTTTCAAAGAGGAACTTCAGCATTTATGAATTTCTTGTTACAACGTGTACTGTGATTAAAACGTCTACAACATCACAGTTGTGTCCTTTCTCTAACTAACTGCACTTTATTTTTTTACAAAACATCTTGACATTGAATTGAATGTTGTTTAACGGCTCATCAACACAGTATAGGTTATTTAGATCCGCCCAAGAGAGAGGGGAAGGATACATAGGAATCCGGGAACCTGCCCTACTCTTATTATCGAATAGATTCCTATGGTTCTTTAACGTGCTCGGAGGATAGACCGATACACGGGACCGCTCGGTTTACGTCCCCATCCGACGGACGAGGCTAAGGTAAAGTGTCTTGCCCAAGAACACACCGACGGAACTCAGTTGCACACGGAGGATTGAACCCGGGGCATCCGGTTACAAATCCGCCGCGCTACCGACTGCGCCACGCCAGCCCCCTCAAAACATCTTGGGATTTCCTTGGAATATATATGGAATTAAGTGTGCTGTATATGCAATATATAGGACCAGGGTATATGAACTACTCAACCCGGTTAATTTGGTACCAGAAACATTACATTACAAACAAGATTTGATTTTAAAAAAATATCGCGAACACACAAATGGTCTGTAAAAAATGTTGCAAAGTCCATAACAAGTAACAGTTACAGACATTCGAGTAACCAATAAAACGATTATTATTTTTTTGCAAACTTTCATCGTAAACGAGAATTATTGTTGACTGTTGATCTATTGTCAATTATCAACAGAGGTAATAAGGGTTATGGTCGAATGTCATGGTTCAGCGATCATTGTACGGGTTCGAACACTGTTTGTGCACGTGCATTTAGAGGAAATAAATGAATGAAAGGATTAAAATGGGCTTATTTTCATCAGTTTTCAAATTGGGATTAATCAGTTTTAATTGGGATGATAGTAGGGTAAGTGTGAGGTTTGGTGCACCCTAGAACCTGGTTTAAACCCCCAGCGGCCTTTTTTGCCACTGACCGTTCCAAGGCGGTAGCCCTATTGTCAACCCTCTTTTTGTGTTTGTGATGTCGTATTTGACCTTTTATTTCATTTGTAATATTGTATTATTTTGTAATGTTGTTCTTTGTTTCTGTGTGTGTTTGTGGTAAATTGTCGTCTTTGAATGCTACTTTTCCTGTTCGATTTTTTAATCCATATTTCAAAGTGAACGTGTGTACAGGACATTTATCTTGGAATAACAATTGTGGAATTGTGACATTGGGTCTTAAAACGTGGTTATGAATAATGTACAGCAGCGCATATACAGGCGTTTGTCGGACATGGAGCGTGCACGAGCTTTGGGTCATCTTCAGGCTAGAATTAGTAGTCGTGAAGTCGCTAGAATGTTCCGAACCAGTCACCAGTCGATAAAACGAATTTAGGAGAGGTATATGCAGACTGGTTCGGTTGCTGACAAGCCAAGATCTGGGAGACCCAGGGCAACATCTATTAGAGAAGACCGCTTTATTGCAGTAACTGTTGCTAGGCGAAGATTTGTGGATGGTCAATTTCTACAGCGGATGGTACACTAAGCACGCGGGGCAGGTGCCATTCCAATATCTGTTCAGACTGTTCGGAATCGTGTTCATGAAGCAGGGTTTAAATCCCGCATTCCAGCTAAAAAGCCATTATTGTAACCAAGACACCGCCTTGCACGTCTTCTGTTTTGCCGCCAACATTTTCGTTGGAATAGACAATAATGGCGGGAAGTTTTGTTTTCGGACGAATCACGACTTTGCCTTCATAAAGTTGACGGAAGAGTTAAAGTCTGGCGCAGACGTGGTGAAAGACACTTGGAACCAACTGTCAAACCAACACGCGCTTATAATGGAGGTAGTTTGATGGTGTGGGGCGGAATAAGTGCCGACGGCCAGACCGAACTAGTAACTATGCGTGGTAATCTAAATGGGCAGCAGTACATTGATGAAATTCTGACACCATATGTGGTTCCTTATTTGCAACGCATGAATAATCCAAATCCCATTTTTCAAGATGACAATGCCAGGCCACACAGGGCGCAAATCGTTAACAACTTTTTGCAAGCAAATAACGTTCAAAAGCTTCTATGTCTCCGGACTTATCATGCATTGAGCACCTTTGGGATGTACTGGGGCGAGATGTTGCTACTCACATCGATGATAACACAACGTTTGCGGATTTAGAACGGTTGCTACAAGCTTTCTGGAGACAGATTCCACAGCACGCTTTCAGAAATCTTGTGTATTCGACCAGGGACAGGCTCATGGAGTGTCATGGAAATGGTGGAGGTTATACTTATTATTGAGAAAAAAAAAATAGTGACCCTTAGTGCATTCGGATAGCTACTGTGATTGTTTACCGGTTATATTGTTTTGTTTTTTTAATTTATGTAATGGAATACATTTTTGTCTTTGATTTGATAGATAGAATATTAAAATCCGTCAACTGGTTTTCTTTTTATGCGCCATTATATGCCCTGGTCCAAAACTTATTTTACCGAGTATATAATATTTTATCAAGTTTGCCTTTAAGTTAATGGCTGTTACTAGCTGCCAAATGGGCTTGATCTAAGCTCTATTTGTGTGATCCTTTGGGATCATCAAGCCCAAACGTTGTGGCATTAAAGTAGAATCGACCTCTTTGTATTTAAGTTGGCGACGTAATGTAATGGTTAGCACTTCGGCTTCGTAATTCGGGGATAGTTTGTTCTGTCTTAGACAGGACGCAGTTTGGAATAGTTATCGATATACTTCATAGTATTTCTCACCTTTCGGTGAAACTTAAAACCATTGTCTAGCTTGATAAAAGTAACCGCTTATACACACATCCCGCTATGAATTGACTAATCGTCGACCACACACGTCTCCAAAGTATCTTTAGATATATATTCCACTTTTAAACGTAAGGGGAGCTGAGCTTACATGAATGCAATACAAATTTCATACATCGAAGGAGAGAAGCTGCGTACTGGGGAGAGCAGTCGATTGTGTAAAGTGAAGTATACCAACTATGTGTTTTTTTTACCAAACATTTTCTTAACATGTTATAAAAAATGAGATGTCTAATTATTAAAATTAAAAATGCAATTTTTTAAAGAAATATATCGTATCAACATATAGTTGTAACCTGACTGCACATGACTGCAGCAAAGTAATTTAAAAGTAAAGGTCTCCTGTCTATTGACATCTTTAAAACATCCCATAGCACTGTCGCCTGAAGTAAACATTATTTTTATATATTCAAATTGTTATGTACAGTACTCTCTTTACATGTGCTGCTGGATACTCATATATTTATATAGTCTGAGGGGTAATGTGATATATCTTAAGAAGGTACGGGTTGGGGTGCATGATGGAGTGGGCGGGGGTACTTATACAAACTGATATGTGCGTCAGTTGTGACTTTGAAATTCTTCTTATGTCCTATCAACGTCTATTCTTAAACAATAGTGTTGGTTTTTCCTAATAAAGTATATATATTGCTACTGGAACACGATTATACTGACTTAAAATGGACATGGTGTTTCAGTACAGGCTACAGAAATTTCCATTTTACTGTCGATGGAAAAGGATGTGTTGCTTCGCACCACTGGAATTTTGTGTATTATATGTGTTATAATAAATATTCACAAATAGCGTTACGTCAGTGCACGTGTAATTGAAGAAGACGCAACAATTTAACAGTAAATCCAGTCATAATCACGGATTGAAAAAAAAAAAAAAAAAAAAAAATAACAACAAAAATAAACTTGTTAGAAGATTTATCAAAAGAGGTTATGACTATCATATTGCAACGCACTGTATTCTTGGTGGTGGACCCATTTACAGTTTGCCACTATGCTTTCATCTTTAAGGTACTATAGCTGTATATAAAGCTAATTGGCGTTTACCTTAAGTAAATGGGGGGTGTTTACGCTTAGTATACTACCAAATTAGACATCAATTTAAATACATCAATTTAAATCCGTCTTTCGTTGTAGCAACGTCGATATAAAAAAAATCTCTCATCTAATCATTGAAAAATAGTTCCTTTAACACGGGAGTCGAACTCTAGGCCTCCGGATTGACCTTACTATTAGGCCACAGAGTCAGCTGATAATCTACTTCTCATTTTAACTATATATTAGTTTGATAATGGGCTCTGGTTATTTCTCAGAACATACACAGTATATTTCAGCGTCTATCATTCTAATGTTGGAATTTTCTAGAGCGATATGTTCGAAGATCTATGGTGTACGTATGCACATAGAAACGTATTAAATGTCATACACAAATGAACAAAGGATAAAGTCCACAATGCGAACATTATATCGATAAAAATAACGCTATTGACCAACTGTTATTATTAGCCAAATGTTACAGTGTAGTGATTGTCAATCCGCCAAGTCATGGGTTCGAATCTCGCATAGGCTACGCCTATAATAGCTTCTAGTGAATGGATGTGCATTTTTGATGTTGCTTTGGCGATATCAGGTAAAGAAATGACAAAGGTATTTTGACGTTGCTTTGTCGATATCAGGCAAAGATATGAAAAGGTTAGTTATACAACTGCCTTATATACGGGTTACCAGCCATGTTTCAGTAGTAGGAATGTGGTAGTAAACCAAGCGCTAAACCTATTCCATTTGCTTTAAGTACAAGCCCACTAGCCTTATATACAGCTATAGTATCTTTAAACGGACTTCGATTCATGTTATATGTATTATCAGAACAGTTTATATTTTCATATAAATGGAGGGTAACTCTCTAAAGATGTAACAATTGATTTTTTGTTTGTCAAAATAAAATACTTATCAAATGTCAATTTTAAAATATATTTAAACTAAGACAATTATTTATGGTACAACGTGAGTAATTAGGAATGTGATCCGTGCACATTTATGATGTCGCTATCGGTTTTCAATAACTGATCAGTCGTTTTACCCAAAACACTCCTTTGTCACATAAAAAGAATGGTCTTAATTCAAAGAAAGAACAGTCCATTATATACTCTGTAAAAGATGTTTTGGACCATGGCAGTGTTCGAACCCGTACAATGATCGCTGAACCATGACATTCGACCATAACCCTTATTATCTCAGATGATAATTAACAATAGATCAACAATCAACAATAATTATCGTAAACAATGAAAGTTTGCGAAAAAATAATAATATTTTTATTGGTTACTCCAATGTGTCCGTAACTGTTACTTTTCATGGACTTTGCAACATTTTTCACAGACTCTTTGAGTGTTCGCGATATTTTTTAAATCAAATCTTGTTTCGAATTGAATGTTTCTGGTACCAAATTAACCGGGTAGGGTAGACCTTGGTTGCTAAAAAAAGATACTTAAATTTTATCCGCTAGTTTTATTTTTATATGACTTTTTATACCCTGGTCTAAAACATTTTTTTACCGAGTATATATATGTAGCGGGTTGAGGGTTAATAGTGCACCTATGTTAAACGGTACTCACTATACACAACAAATAAAAACATACACAGACGCGTTAGCGATGAGCCTATTAAGTGCAGTACTTGTTAATCACGCAACCATACATATAACTACCATAATACTGACTATATCTGTTATAGTCAACGGTTATTGGAGGACACACAATTAGCTTTTTGAACTTATGGAGTAAATTTCTCGGTGCAGTTGTTCGTACATGTATACCGGCATCTACAGTTTTTATCCTCAATTTTTCAAAACGGTAAGTTGTGCTTTGAGCTTACTGTTATAAACTTAAATTTATTGAAATCAGACTCGCAGGATCTATAATTTTTTGTGATATTCCTGTTGCTCATGATTTTATCTTCGATTAGGTTGTATTTGTTTCATTTTAGTCATACAGATGTTTACGTTGTTGCTGGATGCAAATAACGTTTTCTATTTCACCTTACTTGCTCGGCTATTTTTGATTCTCGTCAGAATAATTTTTCTTTCAATTAACATAAGCTTTATTTCGTCTCTTTGTTTCTATTCTGTGAGATTCCTTTTCTAATTAATATAACTATAAATAAATAACAAACTTCTAGTAAATTATTTAATTAATATTCCCGAAATGTGGGGTGCCGTCATCGTTTCCCACGCGGTTAAGTTTTGCACTAAATAACCTATTCGATGTGTTCTAATCTTGCGTGGTTTATGAGTGACGTCATGCCAGGGACTAGGTAAACGTTGATTAATATTACTCTCATATGCATAACTTCACATCCAGTCAACTTCCGGTAGGAGATATTCAGTAAGTGAAAATAAAGGGGTTTACTCGGACTTTATCCTAAATTTCTATATGAAAAATTCAAATATTAGACCATGATTTAAATCAAATGTATCCATATTGGTGTTTTTAAATCAGACGACACCAAAAGAAGATACATAGATATACACCAACATAGGTAATTAAATTCCTTTATTGAGGGTAGTGGACACAAACTTAGCCATACCTGACACCTTGTATACAAAATTAGCATGTCATGCACATGTTTGACTATCTAGTAAGTTTTATTCATTTCTGAAGGCTTTGCATTCATTGTTTGGCAAACATGTCAGAAAGCGACAATCTACATCTGTCCGAAAAGATGTCGAAAAGCCGCTTTTGTCTGTTTGGAAAAGATGTTGAGGTAAACTCTGACTTTGAGTGTATCGCTTCTATACGGTTAGTGTCGATATGCAAATATGTTATGCGGTTTAATACATTTTACAAATTGTATTTTTTAGTTGTTAAAAAATATGACCTTTTGTATGTTTTTCAAAAGTTTTTTTCTACCCAACCCCCTCCATTTTAATGATTTTTCATGGATCTGTACTTTAAACAGTGCTTATTGGCTGCATTGTTGCATGAAAATGACTTGTAAAGATGGTATAAACAATATCTAATAAAAAATTACAAGAAACAGTACAGTAACAGGTAATCTTGTATAATGAGCATATTGTAAAACATGGCATGGCCCTTAAAATGGAATTGGGGAGGATAGTCTCAGAAATATATTTTGTCATTTCTCAATTGAAAATTTGCATTTTCTTGATAGTTTCACATATAGAACCTGCTGAATAATGTTAATTAATTCATTTGAAGGCATATTTTGAATACATACAAAAACAGTGGCGTTTTATGGTAAAATCTGCTATTTTGACCCTGAAAATCACAAATATCATTTTTGAGTAGATATTATTTTTAAGATAGCTTCAACTGGTTGAAAATCACATGTTGTTGATGAAATCAATTTAAAATCGCTTTCTTTGAAGCAAAAGATTGGAACAGATGTCGAGATATGGCATTTTGAAGATTCTGGATTTACGCATAAAATCCGAAGGAATTTTGCTTTAGCCAGAGCTCTTTGAAGCCCTCATATTTTGTTGAAAAGGATTTTTTTCTTAAAAAGAATGACATACTTTCTCTCAGATCGAATGTATGAAACAACTGAGCCAGAAAAAAACAACTTCAGTCAGGTTTGAATGTTTCTTTATGCGTCTGGGTGCATTTTGACTGAGGGTGTTTGGGGTGTTGTCGTGATCAATGGACATATGAATAAACAAAACAAGCAACACAAAAAAGAGAAAAAAATAATAATAATAATTTTATAATAATAGTGGGGTAATAACAATAATGAATATAATTATATATAATAATAATCGTAATAATTATAAATATGTAAAAGATTTTTTTTTATTCCAATAAGGTATTAATATTTCGAATAGGATTTTATTTTCATTTGTGCTCGGTTTATACAGTGTACGTTGATTTTGTTTTCATAATCACACGGGATAATGCGTCGTGGAAAGCGAGCCAGTTCGATGGTGCGAGCCAGCTCTGCCGGGAAAAGTCAGAGGTTGCATGTACTGTCTCCCGGTGTGAAGATCGTTCAGCAAGTCAGTGACGTCACAGATCGTTGAGTGGCTCGTTTGGTTGCAGAAGAAGCCGTACAAAGACGTTAGTCAGCTAGAGGAACAGATGTTGCACTGCCTACGGAAACAGGACTCGTTTTTATACACTTTATTATGGGTTTAAAGTTTTGTGGGTTTTAATTCAATTGGGATATAAATAATAATAATAATATTAAAAAACAAACAAAACAAAAACCATAAATAATTGGCTAGATATGTTTTTTATGGTATGATGTTTTACACCACTTCCTGCTGTTGTTGTAGAAAAATCACCAAATATCATATTTTACACCAGGAGTCTGCAAATGCAAATTGCATGTTCATTGGAGATGTTGGTAGGTGATGTATGGCTGTAGATTGTTCACACCTTTCCTTTTTGTTACACATTGTTACTGCAAACAGTTTACACTAGGAATTTTAAAATGGTCTCCAAGTAAACAATATCCTGTTTGTAATGAATGCTACAGTGCTTAGACTACATTTTCAATTCAGTAAATCAATTTGCAAAAAAAAATGAAAACACTAATAATAATATTTATTAATTATTGAGTCCGTCATGAGGCAATTAAAACTGTAAATAACAGTGAGTCACATTAGAAAAATATGATCATTTGACTCACGGCCTGCAGGTAAATGAATAGCTGAATGCTATTATAATTTTCTTCTGTCTTAAATATTAAGCAAGTAGGATAAGATTGTGCAGGTTAAAAAAACTGTTTACCTCGTGTCCTGCAGAAAAAACACCACTTTTTTCAAGGCAAACATAGAGATGTTGAGTTTTTAGAAAATGTGTAAGCTTGGGATAACCTTGTGTCCCTTTAATCAATTGGACACCATCTAGTATTTTTGGCGGTTGATAGTAGCCTGGACACTCTATGACTTGGAGTGTCCGGGCGCCCATCCATATGGCGGGCAGCGAAGGTATGAAAGGTTTCAGTTGAACTTTATTCAGCTCCTGCATCCCCAGAGACTGAATTGTAATCTAAACATAACGTATATTCAAATTTGCTGTCCGTACGAATTGC
This sequence comes from Cyrtodaria siliqua, assembly GCA_037043455.1. Lineage (NCBI taxonomy): Eukaryota > Metazoa > Mollusca > Bivalvia > Adapedonta > Hiatellidae > Cyrtodaria > Cyrtodaria siliqua. Next base: position 156,199 of record JAWPHD010001590.1, on the reverse strand, counting down.
TAAAAAACATTTGAATTGACTGAATTCGGTGCACTTGTAATATGCTTGAATATCAACCGTGCTTTCGAAACTTGCTTAAATGCTTATCAGAAAAGTTGCTTTCATAATGAACATTTAATTTGGTGCACATGTATTTATGTTCTTAATATTGTAATATTCAATCTGCTTTTTTGCTTAATGCTTTCTGCTGTAAGGGCTTGCCATAATGGTATTTTGTGCTTACCGGCAGCCCAGTTGTTAAATCCCATGCTTGGGGCTTGTTTTTCAATCCTTGCCACGCCCAATATTTGCAAAATCTATTAAAGTTTAAAAAATATTTTTATGTGTTGTTATTACAGCGCTCTCCAATAATACTATGCAGCAGTCAAACACGATAACGTTACATAAATGGTTTGGCTTAGTCCTCTCATGGGAGGTTAGTCCAGCAACCCTCCTTCGGTAATCGGTTTCCAATTTATTTTTCAGGTCAACCTAATAACTTAGTCCAGATAAGCCATGCATAAAAATCTAGGAAAAACCTACCCTTGTCTTGAAATGTCATTAATTTTAAACACGTTTTGCACCTAAGTCTGAGTTAAAGACGCTTTTTGTCTCAAAAAATGTTTTATTGATTAATTTTTGCTGTAGTATGTTCTCAAAATGAAGGAGTCAAAGAAAAACAACACATTTTGCGGAAAATATGAGCTGAATTTTACTCGCCAGTTATGTTGCTAAGCACGTGACCATGACGGTGAAGGTCGTGAAATTAGTACAAAATGACTATGCAGGGACGTAACCACAGCCTTGAGTATGCGGAAGACCAGTTCTACTAAAATGAGTTGCGAACGTGTAGGGTTGGTGTGTGTGTGTGTGTGTGTGGTGGTGTGGGGCGTGGGGATGGGTTGGGGTGCGGGCTGGGGTGTCCTGGCCGCCGTGGTACGGTAGTAAGTTCCTACTGAAAATGTTAAGAATGTAAAAAAAAAGTAGATTGAACGCTGGAAGGTCAACGTCAATAGCGAAGTTAATATAAGGGCAAACGCATTGTTGGCGTGTTTGAATAATTCCAGAATATGACATAGATTGTTAGTCTTCACTTTCTGATGACCGTGGAGGAGAAGATGCCCTCTTTTTGTTTCTTTTTTTTTTGTTATATATAAAGAACGTTTTTTAAAGCCGCCCCATATATGGAGACATAATAGATCGGAATTCTGGAACCTGCCCTACAACAGAGACTAATAACCATTATTTCTTATGTTACTGATTAATAGCCCGTATTTACATGTAATTTCATTTAATATCACTTTTAATAGCGCGAAAATAGTGTGGACGTTGACTTGTATGCTGGATTGTGAGTGTAATCATAGACATATGTACATGTCCTTGGCGTAGTCAACTATTTAAAATAAGATTTTCAGTGCATGTTTCCCCCGTGTGGTTGCCGGGGTAGAATACAACCACTGCAATCTCACAAACACACTGTCACATGCATAGGGGTAGGACATGAGCCCAGGCCTGCCAAAACTTTTTAACTAAAAATCCTGAGATTTTTAAAAATTAAGATTTAAAGCGCGCGAAGAACAGTTTTAAATGGAAATTTGAGCGCGCGACTTGGTATTTCGCACTGAAAGTGCAAATTTAAATTATGCATGTCATTAATTCTTAAAGAAAACAAAAGATTACATACTTCAACATGCAAAATAAGAGTTTGTTTCAGAGATGACTTTGTAATTAGATTCGAAAGACTTGATTTAATTTATACCACAACATTTTTTTTATGAAAGTGCAAATATTCTACATACATTATGATATTCCTAAATGCAGTCTTCATAGCTCTGCATAGCTCATCACTAACGGCAGCAGATAATATAGTGATACCACACAGAAGAATTAGATAGTTCCTCCCACTTGTTATTTCAATTAGGTTGACCAATTAAAAAAGCAGGAGATATATTGCCGATATTGCACATGTTGTTATGTCACTGAAGGAACTAATTAGTGTCCTTAAGTGTTCATTACAGATTCAGTCAGCGACTTACACCGACCCTCACTGATTTGACACCTATAAATACCTTCCTTTGCATCGCTAACTATGGAGCGTAACATGACCAATGCAGGAAATAGCTGATTAAACTGTGAAAATATAGTTGTTAAAGCATGAACTTTTTGTTTTGATGGAAAATCCGGAGATTGTACACTTAAATCCGGAGATCCGGGGAGCAAATGAAAATCCGGAGAATTTTAGCCGGAGATTTGGCAGGCCTGATGAGCCTGACACGTTCATTTCTGTTAGGCGCCATATAACCTTTCATGTGTTGCTACGTCTTAAAACCCAATTCAATTCATTCAGTGCATGTTTACGACTTACGGCAGTTGCGGATTCAGGATTTGAGATGGAGGTGTAATTTTCCACCATTTCAAAGTACATCATGAACAATTATGTTGCCCTCTAACTACTTTTATATGAACATTAATTGAGTTAAGTATATGATGTTGGTGTTTTGGCGCGTAGATGATGTTAATATAATCGGTCACTTTAGGCACCGCGGCTGTGACATGCATTTTGGAACGTCAAGCAATGGCTCTGTCGAGAACCTTGCCATAACACCAAGAATATATAAACATGTATCCTGTATTTTATTAGTCCCATGCCGGTTTAAACCGGAGGGTACTATTGGTCTACTCCTGTCTGTCTATCCGTCCGTACATTTGGATCCAATAATCTGTGAGTAAGAATTAATTGTTCCCCTGAGGTGGCGAAACCACGTGACTTTTTGATCGGGTTCTCGGCAAACAAAATGTCAAAAAAGTGCTCGATTCACGTATGTTTTTGCTTTATAACTTCATTTAAAGAATTGTGTTCACCTAAAGCGCACAAACTGAGGTCTTCTCTCCTCCGCAAACGGTAAAATATGTATTCCTCCAGTACTTTCTAAGATTAGCCCTACCAAAATGTACACGGTCATAGATTTCTTTAAAATTCTGACACTTTCGGAGAAGTAATGGATGCATCGAATTATTCTTTGCGGCGGAGGAAATAACTCACTTTGGAGGGGTACTTGTGTTTTAGTTGAGTACAATTCGTTAAATATTAAAGGGACACACGGCAATATTGAACTGTTTGAAATGGGTGTCTCGATTTATATATCCATTATAATTTTAACTTTTACCCTGCTTACATTTAAATAAATCAATTTTTAATTTTTCTCTATTTCGTCTTATTATACTATAAGTTTTAATATATTATAGGTGCAATAATATCAAAAATTAATAACATACAAAAAAAAATTGGTTAATACTATTCTTATAATTAATATTAATGATTGAACAAATGGAAGTTATGCAGAAAAACTAACGGGACGCCGTGAGTTTTTAAAAAATAAAAGAATCTGATTCAAGCGTCCTGTTAACATGTGCGTGACTAAAACGATTAACAAGAGTTTCCATTGGACACAAAATACGCCCGTCGAAAGTGGATCATTAGCAGCCGGCGAGCATATTTATGATTAGGTTTGCTAACATGCACTGGAAGGAGAAGTAATTAATGACAGCACTTTTGTTATTGTAAAGAACTATTAACGCACTAGTTTTACCAAATATCCTGATACGATATTGGTAATACATTAAAATAAATGTTTTAAAGAAGTGTATATGCATGAAATAACTGTTAAAAAAGTTGATTTGTTGCATGCTGTGTATAAATAATGATTCGTTCATTTTAATGAAATTAACGGAGTGTGTACGTCCCGCTATTTATTAAAATTTAACTTTATGCATATTATTTTGTATAATAATTAAACGACATACTATAATATAGAAACATATATATGTGAACAATATTGTACAATAAATGCATATGTGTAAGAAAAAGGGCATTTGTAAGGTATCATCTATAAAATGTAATTTGGGCGCCGTGTTTAGTAACTTGAGTGTCATTTGACCGAGAGTGAAGATGTCTCCTGCGTCCCGTCAGAGCACATATCACCTGATAGCTACACCGAAGTCAGAGGTCAGATGTCGGAGGTCAGATGTCGGAAGTCAGATGTCTGAGGTCAGATGTCGGAAGTTAGATGTCAGAGGTCAGATGTCGGAAGTCAGATGTCGGAGGTCAGATGTCGGAAGTCAGATGTCGGAGGTCAGATGTCAGAGGTCAGATGTCGGAGGTCAGATGTCGGAAGTCAGATGTCGGAGGTCAGATGTCGGAGGTCAGATGTCAGAGGTCAGATGTCGGAGGTCAGATGTCATATGTCGGAAGTTAGAGGCGGAGAGTAGGGTAAGCGCCACAGCGTTTTTCGAACCCGAATATGGAAGACATCGACTGAAGATGGAAGTTGTACAGGCCGTCGGAGGGTATGTGCGGCTCAGGGGTCATACTGTTATGGATGTGACCCCAAACTGGGCTGCCAAAACTACACCAGCCCAGTAGTTCGTTGAGCAACCACCGTAGCGGATGTCGTCCAAATCAACCCCCACAACCAACCCAACCCACCTCACCGCCGCTTCAAAAATACACAGAGCGTCAGCGACAACCAACTACACTACTCAACTTTTATAATCGGTCACTTTTCAAAGAATTATATACTTTTTAATAATTCATATTTTTATTTTGAAATTTTAACTGGCATCGTTTAACAAATATCGCTAACGATTTATAAAACTTAATCTGCCTTGATTGGAGTAGAACCTTGTTGATAAACTTAATAAAATATTGGTATGTGTTTCGGTGATTTCCAGTTTTAGTATTCGTGTTATTTTCAAAAAACCTGGGTGACCGATTATAAAAGTTGAGTAGTGTACATACAGACAACGGAACCGACTACAAAGTAGCATCAGATCAACCAACACACTCAACGGACACAGTCCAGACTATATTGTGCCCATCCCGGTGAGACGTCTCATCGAGCCATTGGGTGGAGGGACGTTAAACCTTAGAAACAACAACAACAACAATCATTTTGGGCGGGAAAACTAGTAGCGCTACGGGTCTTTTTACTGAATCGAGTAGACTGCTTGACTGGGCATGTCCCGTTTCACCAACCGCGAATGTCTCACCGAACCCACTACGGTTGTCCCCGCCACCCCCCACCCCACGAATGCCCCCCGGATGGGCATTTCTCAAAAAATACTACGAACTTCTACGAATACATTACGGTTTGAGTACGGTTGAGTACGGTAACAGTAAGGAGCAGCAAGGCTGGCACAGGAAACACCGCGGTTGACATACGGTTCCACTACGGTTCCCCAAAAACAAATATTCAAGTTATTGAGCGGACATCATCAAAATTGTCAATTTTCAATAATTAAAAGGCCATAACTCCGTTGTTACCGGTACGATCTGACTGGTTTAATTCTTAGATATATGTGTGCCAGTGTGTCGTATTGCAGATATGTGAAGTAATTTCAAATCAAGATCAGCCTCTGAGACAGTAACTTTCTGTACTCCCTGGAGGAACAAGTAGAGAAATTACTACTTTAATTATCTCCCTTTATGAACAAATACATACACTTCCAATTTGTTGGTTTAGTTAATAATCTCATAGTTGTTTATGTTAAAGCTTAAGTCATATATTGAATGTAAAATTTAAAACTGAGTTGTGACATTTCAACTAATGTCTGTTCGAAAAATATATGGTTATAATGGCTTGCAACTTAAAATTAAAACATAAGTAAACTAACAGTGAATGTATCGTTGTAGCAACATGTCGATCAAATTGTGTTTTTTTCTCTCAAATAAACTGAATTGCTAATCAAGCCTAAAGCTCTTCCAGTGTCAATATTTAACTAAATTATCAAACAAAACCAACATACAACCAACTGACGAAATAAAATGATAAAACAAACGAAAGCACCCGGTATTAATAATATATTTTATTATCATGATTGATCTTGCCAATAAAACAGAATCGAAAGAGTACATGTATTTAGTAAACAACGTTTTTACCAAAGTGAAATGGAGGTAATTTCAAAATAATTAATGTGTTGTCATTGTTTTCCACTTCTTAATTTAAAGGAACAATCTATGTTGATATGTTAAAACTCTCACCGTTAGTTTTTCTTCATAACTTGCATTTGTTTAATCATTAATATAAATTATAAGAAAGAATAGTATAAAGATAATTATTTTTGCATATTACTGACTGTTGATTATATTGATCCAATAATAGTTTCACAACATAGTGGAATAAGAACAAAACAAGAGGCACAATATGGCCTGTACACGCCCTACTGGCCAAAATGGCTCTTGTGCCTGGGTTGTCATCATAAAATTACCTTCAGTACTTCTTTAAAAAAAAACAACAACAACAAACAGGAGGTCCAAATAGCCCCGAGTCGCTCACCTGAGAGTTTTTCAAAGATAAAAAAATAGTTAACAAGTGCAATTGATTATAAGATTGAAAACTTTGTACGACATAAGGTAAAGTTGCAAAACTTGGTTCTTCGTATTTACAGAGAATGTTTGTTTAGAAATGGATGGATAAGAAACCCCGGGGCACAGCCACTTTACCGTAGGAATTTCATTTGTACAACTTGTATAGTATATATAAGACTATGGAAATCTGTGACCCCTGGGGAGGGGCCAGATTAAACCCCAGGGTCGCAGTTTGAACAAACTTTGTAGATGAACATAAGCTGATAATAATATAAATTCAAAATATTAAACCTTTAGCTCTTGTAGTTGCAGAGAAGAATTGTTTTAAGTTTTTCCCTATATCAGTCTATGTAAAACTGTGACCCCTAGGGCGGGGGCCAAATTTGACACCAGGGTCACCATTTCAACAAACTTAGTAGAGGACCATATGCTGATGCTACATGTAGTACATGAGAGCTCTGTGCCTTGTGGTTTCAGAGAAGAAGATTTTTTAAAGATTTTTCCTATATAAGTCTATGAAAAACATGCAAAATCTCAGTATACAAACTTTGGACCCCCGAGACACGGTCATTTTTGAACCCGGGGAAGTTATTTGAACAAGTTTGAACAAGTTTGATAGTCTAGGCGTTGGCGATCATTTTAAAAGAAAATTGTCGAAATCTGTCGAAGCGGTTCTTGAGAAGAAGATTTTTTAAGGTTTCGAATATATGTAGTTATGGCGGCCATCTTGGATGTCACGATGATATAATTTTAAAAAATCTAAAAAGCATTCATCTAAGGATTATACATGTGAAGTTTGGTTAAAATTGGCCAAGCGTGTTCTGAGGAGAAATCGTTTGAAACAAAAGTTAACGACGACGACGACGTCGGACGGACAAAGGTCGACGGACGAAAAGTGATCCTAATAACCTAACAAACTGATAGTTTTAATTTTGAAATATAAATGATAATAATAATAATAATAATAAACATTAAACTGAAAATAGTTTAAAATAAAAATATATAAAAAAAAAGATTTAAAATATTTTTCTTGAACAACCAAAAATTAAAAAAACACAAGTAATGATGAAAAATAAGATTTTATTAAAAGATATTTAAATATTTCTCTTTAACAACCCCAAAAAATTATATAAAAAAAATAATTAAAATAATTAATAATAAATTTGAACCCACGGCCCCCGTATATAGCATATTTAAGAAAATCAAGGGCCATAAATCTGGTGTTGCTGGTTTGATCTGACTGGTTTTTGTACTTGTCCGAGCTTTAATTAATACAAAGACACTGGCAAAGTTTGGTAAAGATCAAATTGAAAATGAAGGCCCTATCGTTTAACAAGCAAACGTTAACGACAGACGACGGACAACTCGCCATTCCATAAGGTCTGCTAACTTCTGCCAGGACAGCTAAAAATGGAAATTTCACATTTTATTTAATTATATGCAAGCAATGATTAAGGTCAAAATGACACTGGATTAATAAATCGAGACGTTAATGTTAATGCTTGATAAACACTTCAAGATTGCCGTGTGTCCCTTTAAGTGTTGGATAGTTTAAAGCATAAAACAGGCTCTAGAAAGAGAGCTTCTTTTGATATTAACTCTTATATGCACAATCAGTGATTATCACTCAAACTGGCTGTTACCGATCGAAGACGTATATCTTTGAACAATATATCTTCTAACAACTTAATATGACCATCACTGTGAATATAAAATAGTGAATTTCCATAAACTTTGTCTCGTAATTTTGCATGATGTTGTTTTGTCTAGTTCATCTAAGCTTGAACTTAAATGAACTTAAATGTATTTAACATTCCCTTTAAGGAATACTGTTGATTTTTTTACCGTCACTTTCATGGAGAGCTATTACTCTCACATCCAATGTGTCTCAATAGAAAACGGCTATTCCAATATCTTAAAATACACGGGCCATAGTTGTCTCTCTAATACTTTTTATTACCATTAATACATTCTCAAAAGACACTATTGTTGGTTCTATAGCAATGGTAAAAATGTAATTCACTTGGCGTTTGTGCGCTTTTAAATGCTGATAGTAAATGGCAAATTTCATGAAGCGCGTTATCTTAATGGTACATCAGACAAATTGTCATTTATTTTGCTAATGTCGGTCTTATATAATGTCTACAGTTATGGTGTTAAAACTGCTTCAAATGGATTGAACGAAAGTGAAGTTCTGTGTTCTGCGCCTTGTACATTTTCAGAGGATCCCTGTACTTCATGAAAACAACCTGAAAGAGAAAAAGATACTCTTTAGCGATTTTTTGTCACCATTTTGGGAATGGTACAGGTACTCATTCAATTGCGAAAATATGTGTGGTTTTGCCTTAAGGGTGCCCTCTAGTGACGATTTAGCGTGATCTGCGCATATTTTCGCGCAAAGCGTATGTGGATGTTGTAAAGAGTGAAAAGATGTTCCAAAATCATTAGTCATACATCCTTGATACTTAGTATACATGTTCACTATCATGAACCCCACACATTGATGTAGGTTCAATAATTATAGATTATTATATGTCAGTTTTCATATCAGCCACTGTATCATCCCTGAGACCCTATATGTGCCCGAGGGCTTTAGCCTCGAGATATAATTCCTACACATTTGATCTCTAAACTTTGGTATATTGTGAGGCATACCAGGGTTAGGAAGTATACATAATAATGGTATATCGCACATTTTATCACAGTATTGAGATAACATGGGCAGGAAATATATCATGAGGGCTGAAAACACGACATGCTTCTGATTGACAAACTATTGTATATTGTGTGATATATCACATTTAGAGATAGATTATTTGGATTTGATATAACATTGTGTTAACGTTAATTTTAATTCTAAATGGCAGATGCTATTTTCAGTATACACAAGCAAATACAACAGTCGGATAAAATATACCTACACAATGAAGTTGGTGGGGTAAATCAACATCCCTTTTAACGTATTTTGGTCATATTGTGTATATTATATACTGATACACTGTTTGTAATTTAGTTAGATGGGATGTTTGTATGTCAGGTGTATGTATGCCAGTCATTTAAATGACTTTTGATATAAAAAAAAAAAAAAAAACAAAGCACATATATCTATCTTTTTTTGTAATTAAATGATGGGTCTTTAACATTTTTAATTGTTAACTCTTTTAGATGAACACCGACATATACTTTTTATCCCATTTATTTGAGTTTATCTTGCCCAAAATTTGCCAAAAATGCAATTTTCTGTTGTTTTTTTTATATTTCATTAGAAGGTATGCTGAAATTAAAAACTTCAAAGTTTTCTACTATTTTTATCATTTTAAGGGTTTTCTAACTTTTGTATTGATATCTGTTTAGCTTCCCATAACTTTTTTTCATTTGCTTCTTTTTTTATCTAAAATATTGGGTGATTTCTAAAGCCACACAAAATGTTCAGCTGCTTCTCAATTTAAAACCCCACTTTGGGCTTTGGGCGTGTATTAATACAGATTAATATTGCTAAAAAGTTAAATCACAAACACATCATTATTTTCCAGAAACTAGCTAGAAATAAGTTGGTCTTCATAAAAATCAGGGAAATTAAAAATTCTTGCTATACTGATATTCACCAGAGGGCACCCTTAATTGGGAATTTTGTATGTTTATATACTTTGCAAACACATTACCATGCATATATATACATTCTCTTGTAGTATTTCATTACCCTCCCACAAAAGTAAATAGTTTCCATCATTTTCTGTTTAAGTTTTCAGTGTAAAATATTTACAAAAAAAATAATAATAATGAATTTGGATTTTTTTTCTTTCCAATTGGGAAAAAAGTATAATCTTTGGCTTTGGGAATGGTACCATTTTTTGGTACCACTTATACTCGTATTAGGAAAAAAAATACTGCTCTTGTCCCATTCCAACTGATTGTTTTCCCTCAAATTCCAATAGATCCACTATTTGTCAGGTAAAATCTTTTTAAAGTTATCGATCATTAAGGGTCACATCGAACGATGTAAACATTTAATCATTTAAAACATTTTTAAAAAAAGTGATTTTATGCATACAAAGTGTTTAACCCCCTGTGTTAGATTCGCTATTGGCAGTGATTTTTTTTAAGTAACTCATCTTCACATTAAATTATAAAAAATGATCAAGTGGAGTGAATGGTCCAGTGGTAGAGCGCAGAACTACAGATCGAGGGTTCGATCCTCGCCGAGGCCACGTTGTTTATCCTTGAGCAAGATAATTAATCCACATTGTTAGTACTAGTTCTACCCAGGAAGCTATCGAGAGTGATTAATCTAAGTTGCAATAATTTGTTTCGCAATCGATGTAAAATAAATTTAGAATATTATGTCAGTGCCTTTTACTATCAAGTTTATTAGGCTCGGCACGAAAACGAAGAATGGCGCCATTCTTCGTTTTCGATTCTTCGTTTTCGTGCCGAGCCTAATAAACTTGATAGTAAAAGGCACTGACATAATATTCTATTTATCATGTAGATTAGCCACATTTTCTGTATGAATTACTATTTCTCAGAATGTTACGCTTATTGAGGACTCCGCCATGTTGTTTTTTGTTTGTTTTATGACGTCAGGCAACATTACGTGCATGACGTCAGATAACGTTACGTACAATAAAAGCCGAGGGATTCCGCATTGATTTGCTTTATTGGCCAACTTGCCTAATAAAGCAAAATTTATTAGGTCACCCCTTTATTAGGCAGAAAAGTGCATATCTGCATGATAAATATGTTTAAACTAATAAATGATCTTATTGTTTGGGGCGCTATAGTTTCCGCCAAAGGTTTGTTTTACTTTTCAGACACAATTTGATTACCGGTAGTGCTTTAATATGTTGTATATAAAAACTGATATTTTTAGTGGTAAATATCTTCTTTTTAAAAATTGGTCGAAATTTTTTTTAATTCTCATGCGAAAATTGCTTTTTATAGTTTCAATTGATACATTTTCTCCATTAAAAAAAGGTTTATTTTTTTTAGGAAATTCTATCAAACAATGGTTTAACTTGTTGCACAAATCTATAGTTATGGACGCTTCTTCTTGGGACCCAGTGCTCACCAAATAGGATAGCCCCTAGCCCGGTTTACATGTTAAATTACGGGAAGAGTATGTATGCGTACGAAATGTCCAATGTTTGGGTACGAACAGACCTGAGATTCATGGCTTGTTACAGTAGTAAAAAATGTGAAAACACTAATAAATGCCATGAAATTCAGGTCAAGGGTATGATTGTCCAACAGCAGGGAACAAAATGCTCAAGGTCAAAAAGAAAAATAGGTGTGTTTCCTATTTCATGCTCTTTTCTCAAAAGGTCTCCCTAAAACCGCAATACATCACTCCGACATAGTACACATGCAAAGAGAAGCGTCAGCAAACGAATTATTAAAAACTTACCATTCTGGTTTTCAAGTTCAACATCGTCCAAGTTCCATCTGTGTTCCATTTTCGTGCATCGAGCAATTTTCAGCAATTATTTGCATTTGAACAATATTTTTTTCATTCTTGAACTGTGGCAGGACCTGTATAATTTTCACCCCAGACTGTCAACAGATGAAGACGATCATCTTGTTGTTGTCCAATTTGTAGAAGTATTTTTTTACCTGAGCACTGTCTAGCTAGCAACGAACATTTTAAATTTTCAGATGTCACTGGGTGTTGTTGCTCGCCGATTTTAGTATCTTATCGGTCAGCACTGTTATAGTCAAACATACCATTCGATAGAATATGTAATCCTACTGTCAAAAACGATACTTATATATTGATAATCATCTTCGTATTTTGTCGAAACGCGCGCATAGAATCCATGCTCGTTTTCCCTACTTTTTTCAATGCACCTTGGAGTAGAGTGGTACCCGAATTCACACACGTGATTGATGGGTTACTCGGAGGTATGCTTTGTTGATAAATGTACGAAGTATAACTAAAGTTCACATATCAATATTTAAATTATTTGTGACGCTTTATGCAAACATCTGATTAAAAAACATAAATTGTATAGATAGAAATAACTGCAAATCATATGCTTAACTGTATCGTCAACTTTACAAATACAAATACTATTAACTAACTAGACTATCAAATATAGACGACACGAATTTCGTGTTCGCAAGAAAGCATGATAAAACACTTACCCGCAACAAGACATCGATCCACCTTGGTGGCATGTGCAATCGATACAGTGTGGAGTTGGGGCCATAAAACTCGAGCCGGGCTGGAACTTCCAGCCTTCGAACATGCAGTAGGACTCTAAACCTAAAATATATATAGTGGTAGATATATAATTATGGAAAGCAATATATGTGGCAGTCGTTGATACATGTTTTATATTATAATTACTTTCAAAATATTAGCCTTTATTTTTAAAAATTCTTCCAAATCTACACATTGTTATCTTTTAAATTATATATTAAATAAATAGTAACTCTTCTTCAAATTTTCGAACACTTGTTCTTTTTCAAGAAAAAGCACAGAAATACAACTTTTAAGTAAAATCCATCTTCTTGTTTAAATGGCTGACGTTATGATACAAAATATACCATAACGACGTCACGTCATTTCCCGTATGACGTTAGGTCGGAATCTACAGTTTTCTTTGAAATTCAGACTATTTTCAGACATGTACACTAATTACGTTAAATAACTTGAATTCTATTTTTCAAAACGAACAAACATGCACTGTTCCTAAAAGACCATATAATTTCCTCTCAAAATATAGCAAATACATTCTAGAAAGCAACAAAATCAGTTTCTCTGCCTACAAATACAATTCATTAACCTCACCCACTCTGCACTAAAAAAAAGGAAAACATGACATTTATAGACACACGGCAGCATATACCTGTCCCTTATTTGAGATATAACACATCCATAATTGAATGACAAACACTCCAAATTGTCATAAAATTGCTATTTCTACATACCTTATCCTGCTTTTTTTTTCGTAATCTTATGTCGAATGCAGAAATGTAGGAAATGATAAAATAAAACTAGCATTTACAACATAGCCACCAGTTACTAGTTTCTGTTTACAGCCTCTATACCGGTCACAGTACAAAAAGTTTATGTACACCATAATTAACTATTATGTCATACTAACTCAAAAACACCACATTTGTGGATTTCTTTTTTATTGTGTAGCCTGTACATGGCTTTTAATCTCTTCGATTTCTGTTTTATAAGAAATTCCCCATGGACATTCAATCGAAACTAAGGAGTCTCCCCTTAGACAAATGATGTGACGTCGTTTCCCGTAACATTAAATTAATTATATATTTGACCAAGAATAACGACTAAATGGTATGCACATGATGAATAGTTGATTTGTGATCATCATATCTCTCCTTTCTAATAGTATGTGTATTCCGACTAAAGAACTGTGCACTTCATGCACAAACACTTCGGAATAAGTCTATCAGTAGTGCTATTTTTTCTGGTCCTTTGATAGGAACGAGCTCAATATAGATATATTTGAAGTAGAATACCGCTTAAGATGGAGCTAGGAGGCATGAGAGGTCTTGCGTCTCACATTACCTCTCATGAACAGACTCAGTAAGCCCAAATATTGGTTGTGTTTGTTGCTTCCAAAGGATCTCACTTAACAGTATTTATTCTCTTAATAAAACAGATTGTTTCCTATATACAGAGTTGAAAGGTTTTAACGGAAACATTTTGGCATGTAACATAAGTATTGGAAAGAAACATGCATACAGTAATACCACCCCACCACTCACCACCACCACCACCTTACACCCATCTCACACTATTAAAGCAACGGACACTCTCAAGGGAAAGACACAATTCGAAATTTAAAAACAAATTATGACATCAAACACGATTCAATTTCCAGTGTCACCGATCTTGATCTTATTTCCTGGTTCCCGGGCATTTGTTAACCCCAATTTGGAAAAACAATCCTATTGTATACATTTTCGTTGATTGCAAAGCCCATCCAGTCCTGTTTATTTGTGTTTGGTTTAAAGGCAGGATCGAACTTATTATTAACCGGTGACATTAACACAGTTGTTCGAACAAGTGTGACAGTACATTTAAGGAATGGATTGTTTTTTCTTATTATTTATTATTAAAATTCTAAATAAACATTTGTCTCATTTGTAATACACTAAAACTTCGTTTTGCTAAGGATTAATATGAACTTATATTTGAAATGTATAATATTTACACCTTTGGGCCCCGTCAACAACTTTGACCAAACAGTGAATGGGTTATTAGAAAATATGCACCTGGACAACACCCTCAGTGGTACCCAGCATCGTTGAGTGTGCAACTTTTGAGGAGAGTACCTAACCGGATATAACTGAATACATGTTTGCGGGGTCAATGATAAAGTGACATAGATATGAAAATGAATAATGCAACCAGGTCATATATAAACAAAGTCATTGATAAAATTAAACCAAATATGTACATGTAGGACCAATACTTGTATAGTTTATCAAAACTCGTTCTAATGTCTGTGAAAAGTGAGGTAAATTTGAATTTACGAAATTTGAAACGCTTTTGTTTGAATGTGAACACATATTAGTGTTTTTTTAAACAATGACAAAATAAGCAATTTTATCAATGTCAAACATTACATTTGTTCAAAGCAATACGTTTGTATAACGAAATTATTTGGTTTTTTATACGGGAGGTAATTCTGATACTTTGTTTAGAAAATAATAAAATAACGCAATTGCTTTAAAATCGTATTCTAACCATTACGTGGTCCCGCCTTAAATCCATTAAGCGATGGGAAAGCTTAAATTGGCAAGATTTTATAACGGATATTTCGACAATAAAAACACGTTTAAAAACATTTTTGCTGAACAAAATGATGCGACAACCTGTTTAAAATTACCTATTAAACGTTTCAAATTTACAAATTGCGAAATGTTTAAGCCGTAATTAAGGTTTTATTTCATGCCCCAGCCAACCCCGTTTTCGCTTCTTCATTATCAAACTCAACATACAACTGAGTCACGTGAATAGAATCGATGAGCATTTAAGTGTTTAAAGATTAATGGCCACCCTTTTTGTAGCAGTATCAATTAACAAAAAATTAACTCTTAAACTTTCTTGATAGTCTCGGATAGAAACATATATTGAAAACCGCTACTAAATTGTATGTAAAAATAAGTATTATTTGCATGACGTAGATACTACTTTTACCACTGCGTGACTGCACGGGAAAATGAGGTAAATCTGAATTGTATAGCTGCACACCTATTTCCAGATAATTGATAAATAGATTTACTTGTGGATTAATTTACCTGTTCAAAGTTTTCTACGTCATCAAATAAAATCTTATTCTCGCTTTTCACAGATATTGCAATATGTGAATTGTATATATCTAGTGTTGTGTATTGATTTCGATTTAAATAAACATAAACATGATCATGAAACAAAACATGGCAGGAGAACTTTAATATTGTGTGTAACAGTAGCCATCCTAACGCCATCACTAAGTCGTCTCGACCGTTATACTTATTCTTATTGTATACTTTCATATTGTCCCGTTTAGTTTGCATTGAGCTAAGTGTGCAATATTCTACGAATTGATATTGCACCGGAACTTTTTCTCGTGCTTGCTAAGAGCCGCGAAATAGAAATAAGGAACTACTTCCAAATAAAATAACGGAATCCTTCCTATAGTGTCAACAAAAAAATACGTGTTTTTTTTTTCAACCTTTTATGGCAGAAATTGATAAAATAATTGAAATGGTCACTCACCCACTGTTTTTAACGTTATCGAATGGTAAACAAACTTTAGAAAATCGCTTGATGTTTTTAATGACGTTATCCGACGTCGACGTCGTTTTCGCGCGAATAATCACCCACACAAATTGAAACTGAATGACAAGATAGGAATTTCATCAAAAGCTATAGAAATAACACAAATACAATGAAAAGTAATAGTCATACAATTAACATTGATCGAAAACAATATGAAAGTATACAATAAAAAGGTTATTGAATATGTATGGCTAAGTATTACTTGGAACTCGTTATTTTGGCGCAGGACGACTCGCAAGCTCGTCGTCCTTTGCCAAAACAACTCGTTCCAAGTAATATTTAGCCATACAAATTCAATAACCTATAATATTAAGACATTAACAACTGCTCATATCTATAAGTTAACAAATTAAGAACAAGTGTTACTATTTATTTAATATTGAATTAACTTTCCTTTTGAAAGACTATACAGATATGAATATAAGTTAACAGTTTTCAAAACTAACATCACAAAATAGTAAAATACATACCAGACGAGCCAAACTGCATACAAAACGGACTCACAGTTGACACAAATGTGGCCGCTACAAGGACGACAATTACACGCATATCCATGACTACTACACTCGGATGCAAATGGTTGTCTGAAACACTATTACGAACCCTTGATATTTATTTAACAAACTAAATTGCTTACACTTATCACAACTATTCAGAGCTCATCATCAATGGCAATTTCTGTTCTGATATAGGTCAAAGGTATAAGTATTGCATTATAAATCAAAGCACTAAAAGTGCTAATGGACGGTGCCACTCAGAACGTATTGATTAAAAAAACGGGTTTGCGTATTAAGGTGGTAAACATTTGTGCAAAATATTATTGAAATCGGATGAGGCATTAATCAGAGTTATGGGACCGGATGGAAGGACAGACGGACAATGGCAATTCTATATGGCGGAAAAAAAAGTGAAGCTATGTAGAATTTTTTAAATTTTATAAGTGTCAAAGAGCTATAATTGTAAAATGAAAATGTCAGAGAAAGTTGGTCACAACATACGTATACATGAGATCTCGATTGCTTTCGAAAACCACTCAGATTCAATCATGCATAACAAAGTTATCGCCCCTTGAATGTCTGAAAAATAGGATTTCTGCAAAGACGTTTTCGGTGGCCATATGGCTAAAACAAAACAAACTTCATTGAATTATGATAAGTATAAAACATAAATAAAAGAAGTACATGTAGTCTGATGTAACGGTAGTCAGAGTTTCTATGTATTGTTCTAAATTCCTTAAATATAAATCATTTTTAAACACAATATTGATAATGGTATTAAAATGTGATAAAATGCCATTGATAGAACGTAATAATTACAACTATTCCATTGTAATATATGTATTCATTCTCTAAATGAAGTATGTTTGTTTGTAATCTTCTCTGAAATATTTTGTATTGTATTCCGCCTTGTTTAGGCAATACACATGTAAATGTTAT
The DNA here is from genome assembly GCA_037043455.1 of Cyrtodaria siliqua. Classification (NCBI taxonomy): domain Eukaryota; kingdom Metazoa; phylum Mollusca; class Bivalvia; order Adapedonta; family Hiatellidae; genus Cyrtodaria; species Cyrtodaria siliqua. Next base: position 138,615 of record JAWPHD010001590.1, on the reverse strand, counting down.
GCCAAATAAAATATTGAAATGAATTGATGAAAATAATCGTATGGTTTGATAAAGAGATGTCTGTGGTACATAGTTATATTATAATCTCTTCTACTCGCGAATTTATGACGGCCTTTGATAGTTACCATGATGTAATGTGATAAAAGGTTTTAATTAATATCATGGTAATCGAATTTCTTACTATTCAAATGTACGTACGGCACGGATTCCATTTATATATCTATTTCATGTATGCATGCTAATTGTTCTAATATATGATATAAATAAATGCATAAACATTATTATACATCCTGCATACACTGATAATATACCGATAATCTATATTAGATTCATTACTAAAGTGTTAATTACTACTTTCGGTATTCTCCGTACTACGCACCGGCTGTTTCCGTTATATTTCGGAATGTACAGTACGGTACGGCTTCTACTCCCAACCTCATGTAGACGCTCGTTTTCGTTATAAGACATGTGCGCATTAATTTGTACAGGATCAAATCCCTTCAAAAACAGCGTATTACTTAAACTTAAGTTAAAATCACCTAATGTTAACCAACGCTCTCATATTGATAAATATGTTGTCAATATACGGATCTTTTGCCCATTTACAGCCTTGCAAATGGTACTACTTTTATCTCGCCCATAATCTGGTGCTCTTTAGTTTCTAGTGGAAATTCCTGGTGCGTCAGAATTGCCACTACTTAGAACGTTGCCAAAGGTCACCGTCCAAATATGGCATTTAGAATAAATTACCCGGTTTACTATTCAATGTGAGCATTCCCACATCGTTACAGTAATCATTTAGAATGTCAATGACAAACGTGTAACGGAAATAAGCCATTGTGTATGATTGTGTGAATGTGGCACTGATTTATCTTCGTGGTGTTATCTTTTAACTTAATAGCAAGGAAATTCTTCATTGTTTAAATCAAATATCACGGCACTACGAGGCGAATATCTGAAGTGCCGCTTACATCGCTTTAAGATAGATATATATATATATATAGAGAGAGAGAGAGAGAGAGAGAGATTTTATTGATTTAAATTTTTACAGTTTCTCATCATTACATACCTAATCTGTAATACATAATTATAATCACATGACAGGTTACACATATATCTACACACTCACTTAGAGTTTAAATTGCAATACTCCTTAATTAATCATAGATCATATCAATCACACATTTTAATCAATAATACAAGGATATCAAAAAACAAAAGGAATTATATATAAAATAACAATTCATGTGAGGATGTACTTGGATATATTTTAAGAAATAATATTTAGAAAAGAACATCTGACAGTAAACGCCTCTGAAAAAATATTTACTTAAATTAAAAAGTTCTTTCTTCTTTGAAGATTGTAGAAGTGTTACAAATTTAAACATATTTGGCCTTTGTATGTAATATTTTCAGATATATTTCTTTCTAATATCATTATAAGCTGTACAAATTAAAACAAAGTGAAATTCGTCTTCAATTTCAGTTGAATTACATATTTGACTAACTCTTTCATTTCTTTCAATCCTATGTCTTGCATATCGACCTGTCTCAATTCTTTGAAGATAAACGTAATTTAGTAAAAACACTTTGTAATCTTTTTGTACATAAAATGTTCAGATAGTTTTCATATCCTAAATTATCTTTAACAAGTCTATGCAATTTTGATAATACTCTATTTTCTTGTAGATCAGTGTTCGATTTTTGAATAAAGCAATCCACCAAACTCTGTTTAAAGCTAGATACAAAATGTTAATGGTTCACCCTTAAAGGATCATCCCATACATACATAAAGCCATACGTATTAAGGGATTTTACATTGGATAACCAATTGTTTAAACCACTTTCACGATCAGATAATGAATATTTATTGATCCAGTTTTTCCTTAAACACGTGTGTTTCATATACCGCGTTGAAAGTTTTGTGCTCATCGACATTTTAGCCCATTTTATTAGGGTTTTCTTTAACTTTCCTCATTATCTTGTATTAGACACTGACGTCGAGTTTTGGACCTCTTTTAACAGTCCGTAAGTTTACTAATATTATTTCTTATGGATCTTTGATACGATTCTATTTCGTATCTCTAATAAATACTAATTGGCCCTTATTTCGCTTTTCACAGAATGGTATTAGTCTCCAACAAAACAATTATGAAATTCCACAAAATAACTCTTCATTTCTTAGAACTAAACCATATGTACGCCCTATACCTTTAAATATTCATTCGGCAACCTCGTTTCATGTTCCTTCTAATAATATTACTAGGATTTTTAATAATGGCTCAAAAGTTTCCGTAACTCCTCTAGGATCACCTGTTTTGAGGAAACACCATATAAAGTCTCCTTTCAGAAATCATTTAGTTCATTCAAGATGCAGGGTGTTTCCCTCTATTAATAAGTGCAATGCTAAGAGGTGCAGTTGTTGCAATTATTTATCTTGAAAGTCCACCATTAAATCATCTGTTAATGGTAGATTGTTTAATGTATGTCTCGCTTCAAATGTTGATTGACGTACATATCACGTCATTTATGTTCTGACTTGAAATGCACCACGTTGCGGTATACAATATGTTGGACAAACAGGTCGATCCCTAGAAGTTCGATTTCGTGAACACAAATAAAATGCAAGTAATCCTAAAAAGTTAAAAATTACTAGTACCCACACTTTCTTCAGTCAGGTCATAATTTTAATAACGTAACTGTTGAACCGGTTGAATATATATTTTTTGATCATGATGCTACTAAAAGCTTTAAAATAAAAGCTAGACATATTGCAAAACTTAAGTGGATGAAAAACTTACAGACACCTTACCCACTCGGCCTTAATGACAATATTTATCAAGAAGGAAATATTTCAAAAGATCCTAATACTGACATGTTTTCTATAGTGTCTATTCGAAAGCTTAAATCTAGGTCTCATGGTCTTAGGCGTAATGGTAACATCAAACGTAAATCGCGTGCAATTATATCTGTCGCTGAATTAAACAGTCTGGAAAGCACTCTATGCTTTCACGGCTTACCTCTTTGTCCATTTTTCACTAAAGTTGATTTACGAGGAAGCCGACTTTTTCAACAAATGAATAATAATAATTTCAAAAATGCAAGTGTTGTAGAAAAATAATGTGAATTTTAAAGAAATCAAAATTGCCGTGTATACCTTTAATACGCACATATGCATTATATTATAGGCACAACACAGAGGCTAAGTATTGAATGTTTCCAGTTTAGTTTAAATTTATTTATTTCACATCGATCGTAAGGAAAGCTCTCTGAACTTATTTTAATCACACTCGATGTCTTCCTGGGTAGAACCAGTATTCCACAAAATACAGATAAAGTGTCTTGCTCAGGGACACAACAACTATAGAAATGGCGGGGATCCAACTCTCGACCCTTCAATCCTGGGGCCGACGGTCTACCACAAGACCACAGTTTCAGTTAAAGACAAAATTCGTTCAATCACAACATTATAAACACGGACGCACGCACGCACGCACGCATGCACGCAATCAAGCACGAAGACGCACACACACACAGACCCACATACAAAACAGCATAAAACACTCGTAACTCGTCAACATACTAAATATCCATTTTACGAACATTTAAAAGAATACATATTCTGTTCTGCCATGTACATTTTCTAATTGCATCAGCCAAAAGGAACAATTCGTTTTAAGCATGCTTTAGAACTGAACAATTGTTTCGGAGTAGTTAATACGTATATCTATGGCATTGTTCTGTTCAACTATCTAGCATACACTCATCTGTTATGAACCTAGCTTTCGGCCTACCTACACATAAATACGTTATACATGGACAGGCAATGGGTTCTTATACAAATATTGCTTTATGTTTAAATTTTTTAAATTCTACAAGATTCTGAGTTAAAATTATTCCAAATGCTAAATATAATTATTCCACCGTTATTTTCAAATGATGTGTTCCATTTTCAAACCTCGTTGGTCGCGCCTTGTGCGTGTTTTTTTATGAATCAGAGATTCTCACAAAATATCCTTTCAGATAGAAAATACTCGAAATTTTAACTGTATATAAATTGTCATTTCTTAAACCAACAGTCTGCAAATGGTCTGAAATTAAAGGAAACTATGTTTAAAATGCAACGGAATTTCTAAAATATTTCTATGTTTACTTAAATGTCGACAAATATTATTTAAAATGTCCTGCTATGGCCTATTTGTTTGCTACTTCTTCTTGTTTTTGTAGTTTTACTGACATTTGTAACTGTATATAATTTGTTATAGTTTTGACAAATGGTTTCAAATTAAAGATAATTATAACCTGTGTGTAGTGATATTAGTATATTATTTCTGTCTTAAATATAAGAAGAGAAAATGAAAAGGAGATGTGGTTGTTAAATCTTATGTCATACGAGATTATGTGAGATTTGAGAAAATGTCCAATCTCTTAGATTTCTGTATAAATGCACAATCCGGTATCCCTCACTAACCCAGCCAACTTCAGTATGAGCACTGTTGATTATCTGCTTTAGCTTTTCATTGATCGAATTTCATTTAAAAAGTCATATTCGTTAAACAAAATAAAATTAATAATAAGCAAAAACGTAACGCAAATATTGAGCACATGACTGTCCAACGAAGACGATTTCAAATAATTCGTACGAGGTATATGTCTGCTATTAACAAGTCTTAAAGCTCCATTTGCCAAGTACGTGTGTTTGGGTCGCATATACTATATATTGTGTGCATAAATGGCTTCAAACAAGTTCAACCTGTATTAGATAGATCACCAACTGGATGCTTTATCCATTAGCTTTTGAACATAAACAGGTATTCTTCGCATTATTTATGGAGTCTACAAAAACATTATTAGTTATTGGGTTTGTTACTGACCCCATACAGAAATATGTTGGGTCAGTAAGATTTATAGGGGGCGAGGCAATAGCCGAGTCCCCCTATATATCTGACTGACCCCACATATTTAGTAGGGGGTCAGTAACAAACCCAATAACTGATTTATTGCATCAAGCACCTTTTTTATGGCAAACACCGATATTATCCCATTTTAATGGAACGTCAACGTCATTGAGATGTTCGCGCAATTTGACGTCATGACTTTGACGTCACGACCGGTACAGTTTAAAAACATTATTTATTTACTTATTATGTTTATTACTAACGCCTTAAAGAACTATTTGCAAATGGTTTAAACTTTGAATGGGAATTATAGTCCATATTGTTTTAGTGACCCTCTATGAAATCTACTGACCCACTATATAACAATAGAGGGTCGCCATGTGACAGCTCTAATCCAATTAAATTCCTGGGATTTTGTGCGAGGTGCAATAATGTTTCTTGACTACTAAATTGAAAAACATGGCATTTAATTGTACCTGGATATAGCACTCCTAGGATTAAGCCTCTTGAAATGGCTCAATCTGAGCTGATGCTTATCAGCGTGGCAAATTAGCCAGTCATAAATCGAACAAGCCACAGTGACCACATGCAACTTCATTTGTGGTTATGTTGACCTGTATCTACAGATATTGCATGTTTCATCAAAACTGACAAAAAGAAAATGTGCTTTGTTGGATAAATGCACGTTGTGTATAAAGAAAACCAACTAGATCATATAAGCAGGCTCATTCAATACGAATAATCCTGATATAAGTGACACCAGAGTTATGCACATAAAGCATCCATTTCTGAGTGCTGCCATCAGTTGTATTGATATTCACCTTTTAAATTTATTTTAATTTAATTATGCAAGCAATTTGGATAAATAATTGGAGGTACTAATGTTAATGCGTGATAAATACTTCAAGATTGCCTCGTGTCCCTTTAAAATATGTCTCGTCTGCCTCTCACAGTTGTGGTACATGTTAAAATGTGTCAAAATGCTCATTATTTCTGTAAAAAGTGTTTTGCTTTATCCCCTAGGAGAAAAGGAAGCAGTAAGACCCTAATACCAGACCTGATCAAGAACTGTGTCACCTGTGATCTTAGAAAATGTTACGTCGGAGACACACTCAGGGTGGCAAAGGAGAAAATTAGACCAATCCCAGGTACATGATTCGTACATCAGAAGGTAAATTAAGCCATAGTTCGAGCACAGGAAGCTGGTTCAGTATCAAAGGGAAAAAAACCGCCACTAATGCATAATTGATAAAGAGCCTCAATAAAGATTAGTTCATTGTATGTAAAGTTCATATTATTAAACTAAATATATCTATAACTTCATACATCACCTTCAGTCATATACTGTTATGTGGTAAGTTTTGATTTACACATAATTTGGTTAGCCTTTTTTACAGGTATTTATTGAGACTTTGTGACAGTAATGATAACCCATCCGCTGATTGGTTTTGAAGGCTTTTAAAATCAGGTTTTAATAGTCTTCAAACTAAAAATAAGGAGCTGGCATGGCACAGTGAATAACATGGTGGAAGAACGGTGTGTCCAAGCCTTTTAAAAACCCATAGAAATATTTGTTCTTGCATCTTAGTGGGACGACTCTGAGCAACCTGATATAAGCCATTAGTGAGCTGTAAAACAAGAAGTCCCCTACCAGCGAAACCGGTGGGGTACTGTAGGATTGCTGTCTGTCCATCCGTCAATCCAACATTGGTTTCTGCTCATATTAAAGAGAATCTTTTTGAGATATTCAGTCCGTATTTGTCTTATATCAAAATCAAGGCTAAGATTATGGTCAAAATAAAATAGTGGTTGAGTTACATGTATACTTTCAACTATATGATACATGTACATGATGTATATACGATATATACGATCACTATTTTCTGCTCATTTCAGACACTTCATCCATTTTGTAATGGGTATTTTATAGTTTGAACAGTTTCAGGTATTGTGTCTGTATTTACTGTGAAGCTGTTAGGTATCAAACTGTATGTCTGGTTTGACTTCGAAAAAATAATGAAAGAGTTATAACCCTTTATACTTTCACTATGACATATAAGATAATGTTTTGTTTTATTTTCGCGTTAGCTCCTATAATCTTCGAACTTGATACAGACATACATACATATATATTGACAGAGCGAGTCTCTGCCCAAGAGGTTAACGACGTTGTGTTGCAAACTTTCTCGCCTTTCACCGCTGCGGGTTCGAATCCCACTGTGAGGAAGTATCAATTCTGACGAATCGCACGAGGTGTACAGTACTGGTTCTACCCAGGAAAAGAGAGTGGTCTGCCTGCACCACAAAAATATTCCACCATCATATATAGCCTTTCATGTGTTGAAAATGACAAAACACCATACAAGCAAACACATATTGACAACCACTATACATTAAAAGTACACATTCACTTTTTCAACCAGATAGGACATAATTAAGCTGTTTAATGGTTATAAAATACCATTCATTTATTACACCCACGTTTCTAAAAAACAAACAGGATGTATTAAAATCGCCTCCGCTTGTCCGTCAGTCCGTTACCATATTTCCTCCTAAACCGCTGAACAGAATTCAACCAAACTTAGGGTTTGACGTAATTCACCATATGATTACGGCGTGCAAGAGCACCATTTTTTTTGGCTCCACACGCAGGGGCCCTCAGAGGGGTCAAAAGGTCGTATACACTGAAAATTCAGTTACACTGTCAATTTTCTATATTTTTGCACATAACTTGGTATATGTAATCGTCTATGAAAGATAAACAACATATCAAACGATTTTATTATTTCAAACTCGGACGTCTGACCAGGGGTAGTGGGTGGAGTGGGGCTTTTGTTTTGTTTTGTTTTATTATGTCTCAAATGGAATGTTATGTTGATGGAATTATACTGTGTAATTTATTCCATCCTATGTCGCCTGTGGGGTCCGGGGAAAGGGGTGTCAACAGGTCAAATACACTAACAATTAATTTACACAGTACTTTTACGTAATTTTCCATATAACTTGGTATATATACTCGTCTATGAATGTGGGGGGAGGGGGTAGTGTTGTAAGGAGAGCCAAAACGTCCAATTTACACAACGTTTAAATGTAATGTAATTTTTCTATTTACACTGTATTTATTTTTTAAACTTGGCAAACATACAAGTATACTCCTCTGAACCTACAAAAAACATCAAACAATTCCAGTGTTTCCACCTTAGAGGTGTGCCCAGGTGGTAGGAGTGGGGCTGGGAGTGTGTGTAGGGGGAGGGGTAAATTGGGTCAAATTTTTATTTTATTTTCTCAGTAAAATGTAATGATTTTGGGAATATCAGTATAATTTGCTTCAGGGTCACCATGGGATAGGCGTCAAAAGTTCATATACACAAAAACTGTAAATATATTGATTCATTTACAGTGTAATAAATGTATACAGAAAAGCATAAATAGTACTATTTCTGATCTGAGTATCAACGAACAATCAAAAAACAATTACATGTAAAATGGATACAGGGTTAAGGGGAATTAACATATGTGAAGAAAACATGGGTATTTGCGATGGCGCGCCATCGAATTCGTTCTAGATGTATATTAAGTTTGTATCAAATAACATATTTTATATTGGATTTTTAAAAACAAAATACTAAAATGTAATGCAATTAAAGACAATTCAAATTCATCAAAACAATAATTGTACAGTGATCAGAGTTTATTGTCAAATAATCATTTTAAATCATTTCTGTGTATTTATCCTTGTAAAATTCTTACCTCTGTAATGGACTGTGAAAGTCTGATAATATGAGATTTTATCATGATCAAACAATAAACCATCCTGCACTAAGCCTGCAAGAATTCCCAATGTGGTAATAATTACCCTCTCTGTCCCTTAGATTAGTTGCAGGGCTTTAATTCTAAACTAGCAAAATCGCCTTAAGTATGCCTTATTCCTAGGAGTGATAGAGTGTCAACCTTCTGATAATGTTCAAACACGGAACACAAATTAGTAAATCTGTGTTAATACGGTTTAATATATACTTCTAGCAGCACTTATCAAACAAGTTTTTTTTAAACGAAATGTTTCTTTAAAACGAAAGAAAACAACGAACTGTTAAATAGTGTTTAACCGTTTTACCATTGAAATGAAATGTTATTGCTTCATTTTTGTCTAAAAAGGCATGCACTGTATTATTTATTTTAATGTTGTATTTTTTAGTAGATGAGATCTTCTGTCAAGGTTTATACCAACAATACCATGCCGAACAATGTATGCTTCGTTACAAAACATATATTCCGCAGGTTAGATGTGAACCTGCATGATGGATGCATTGATGGTTGGTGTTGTACAACTGATGTGGTAGATGTCTAATTACTTAAGGTAATATTTCATTTGATTAAACATTATTCGCAAATAATACACTATATTTTGAAGGTTGCATAGTTACAATAGAATTATACTGTCCGACCGTCCATACGTCTGATTACCCGTAGGAGTTTCAGAAAACATCCTAACATAGGCTGCCCCGGCTAAAGGTAGGTATACAATTCAAACACGAAATATAGCTTACTGTCAGCCAAAAGTATACGCTAAAAAAATAACAGTAACAATGTTTATAAGAAGCAAGACATGTGACATCCCAAACACAAACAAACAGACGTAAACATCATGCCATACAATATAAAGATACTGGATTTTCAGGAAACAAGAAAAGCTATAATACATGTATTATACCATGGGAGTACGGACATGTTTGTAAGGCAGTGAATTATCATTTTTAGCATGACATATTAGCAAGATTTTGACCAGTTAATTATCAGTCAAGGTACACATCTCCAAAATGGTGGAGGTGACAAAATCTTCGGAGTACTATATAAATAAAACAATGAAGTTATATAATAATTGTATTAAAAGAATTATAATATTTTTCTTTTGGTTTTGTCTGATTTCAAATATTATGGAAAGATTTTTTAACTCAGTATAATTGTGTAATGTACAATTTTATCAAGTTTGTACAGATCAATAAGTGTGCCAGGATCCCCGCAAGGACTCTCTTTTCTCGAAAAGCTTCCTTACACTATATAGATGTTCACAACAGCACAGAGCGTACAAAAAAAATAATCAGCCAAGTTAAATTTAGATTAAGCATATTTTACTTCAAATAAACCACAACTTTAACTGTATATTTACATAATAATAACCATCTATTCTAGGCACTGATCCTAACTCTTAAAGCATGGCCTTTGAAGCTGCAGGTTATGCTTATGAATTAATTCCAACATTTCATTAAAATAAAACCTAGTGAAAACAAAATTTAGCAAATAACAAGTCCCCTATAAGTGTAATCACCTATCTTAAAACTGCACAATGGATACTTCTTGCCAAATTTCATAAGACAGTCCTCAAGGGAAAGTTAAGTTATTGCGAGAAAACCAGTTTTTTATTTATTGTAACAGCAATCTTGAACTTTGACCAACCGACCTGAATAACAATCCAGTGCTTCGTTTCAATGTGCTTCATATTGTTATGAAGTTGTGTGAAACTCAGTAAAACCATACTCTATTTGTTTGGTAGCAAGTCCATATCAGCTCCATGCCAAACTCTGACTTCCAATAACTGGTTGTAGTAGTACACCATTTATTCTGACAGGTGTTATTTTTAATTAACGATTTACACCTGTTCTATTACAAAGGGAATTTTCAGTGACCATGCTACAAATTTATTGAACGGAAACTATTTTTTATTTTTAATAAAAAATATCTTGAGGCTTGACCTTTTGACAAAACACCCAGATTAACAATCCTGAGCTTCCTTTCCACAAGTCATACGTTGTGGTGAAGTTTCCTTGAAATCATGCAAGGGAAAATCAATTTCACAGGTACACTGACAGTGACCTAGCTCTAAAATCAAATTACCTAAATAACAATCCGAGATTCATTTAAGTGAAGTTTCATTAAGATTCCTTAAGGGAAGGTGAATTTATTCAGCAGGAACCAAATTTTATTTGTACTAACAGTGACCTTAACTTTTGGAAAAATGACCTGAATAACAAGCTCATGTTTAATTCCCTTGAGGTGATTTTTTTGTTATTTAAATCCGTCGTTGGAAACTCAATTTATTGAATGGAAACCTATTTCCAATAGCATCAATGACCTTGACTGAAAATCAAACTACCTAAATAACAATCACGAGCTTCCTTTCCATGAGATGCACTTTGTGGTGAAGTTTTATTAAAATCCCTTAAGGGAAAGTAAATTTATTCAGCAACAACAGGTCAATAACCTTGAAGCTCTACTGATGGGTTTTGATAGCTAGATCAACATTCCTGTGAAGTTTCATGAAAATCCGACAAGTTGTTTCAGTTGAGTAGTCGCTGCAAAGTTTTTATTATGTAACTCTATGTAAACAAATATGGCCACTGGCGGTTATGTTTAATGTCGAATCAAAGTAACTTTTGACATGGATCAACATCATGTCATGCTGATCATGTTAGAATATAAAACATATCAATATCACTCATAATTTTCAATAAGTAGTCCCTACAAAATGGTATTTAAAAAATCTATTTTAAGTCGTGAAAATCCATCCTGTAGTTTCAGAGTAGTCGAGATAAAAATCAATTTGTAGTTTTAGTAATATTGATCTTGACCTTTAGATAACCTAAGTAACAATCCCATCCTAATTCCGAAGAGGTGAGTTTTTGATCAATCCATCAAGGTAAACTACTGTTATTGAATGGCAACCAAACTCCTATTTATAGTGACAGTGACCTTAATCTTTTACCAAATGACCCGAATAACAATCCTGAAATTCCTTTAATGCGGAAATACTCCCGAAAATTGTTTATCTGCAGTTCTGAATGAAAGTATTAGGTTTTATTAAAAATATCAGAAAAAAATGCACTTTTGTTTACATAAATTCCATCATTCCATCATCTCTAAATCAGAAATACACCCCTAAATGTAACTTGCCCCTGAATCGGACTTGCCCCTGATTGTCATTATTTAACGGTTGAATTTCTTTTGTACTTGAAACCAATGACCTTATTAATAATTTCTTATCGTAATCATTTGTGTATTGCCTTAGTAGCATGGCAGACACTTTGGGATCACTTTGTCCATCGTCGTCGCGATCGTCCGTCACACTTTACCCTGCAACAATATTTAGGAGGTAAAATACCCTTTGACATGGAAGTTTGTCTGGAGCTCTGTAATTAAAATAACAAACTGATATGTTGTTTTGTTTTAATTGTCTTACAATAGCAAATAATACATTCGGTTGTTTTCAAAATATGAATATTTACTAACTCCGTCGGCCATTTTAAAGATTATCTAGTCAGTCACGTGAGTATTGCTTGTAAACACTTTCTCTATAAGTTACCTATTATTAATTAATAACACAGGGCCGTTTCGGCTGTTCTTCAGGGTCCGTATATCGAAAATAGCCTCCGTTATTCCCAATTTCAGGAAAAACATTCCCAATCTCAGGAAAAAAATCCCAATCTCAAAAAAAATGAGATGTCAGAAATCAGCGAATATATGGCCGCATTATTTCAGAAATCGGCAAATACAGAGCCATATTTTTTTTGTTCGGGCTCCGTGCATTTAACAAATTGTAATTTGTTTTGGTTGGGCTCGAATTTTATCGTTACACGACATGATTTCGCCCGTGACATCAGTTTTCACGACCAACAACAATGTCGCATAATTGTAAATATTAAGCGAAAAGAGTTTGGGAAAAAGTTGTTGAATCAATTTGGCCATTCTCATTGTTCCCTGGACTATATACACACTGGTAAACCGGCGACCGAAAGATCAGCTGGCTACCGAAAGATCAGCTCAAAGCAAAAAGGTTTCCATCAACACTGGGGTAAGTATTTCTACTCGTTGGATACGTTATTCTCAACATATTTACAACATAAATGGTTCTCCGTGTTGCTGAATGAACGATACACAAATGTGTGTTAATGTCTTTGCATTATGTCAAATATTTTGTGAGATATGGCGAGTTAAATGTGAATGTTTCCCAAAAAGATGTCAATTCTGAAGTTTATACCCTAAATACTCATAAAATATTCAATACTGAGGTAAAACACGTATACGATTAAAACAATTTATATTTAATGTAAAACGTGTATAATTCTTACTGCAAGAATCCACGTATTAAAAAAGTTATGACTATTTAAACTACACCGGTCGGTAAGAAAATGCACCCGAATGGCACAGCTCCGAAAATTATTGGCGCCCCGAAAGATCAGCCCTGGTATCAACTTGAGAAAATCGCATTTTTGTGACCAGACGGGTGTTTTATTAGTATTTCTTGAAATCACAAGAAATACTGGTTGCATTTAAATACATTGCATCAGACAATTTACTGAAATTGATCAAACATATTTCTTTAATCAGATAGTATTTATGCTAAAAACGACACGAATACAAAAAGTTCACGGTTATCGTCTCACGCGTTTGGGCAATGAGCAATTTTATAATGAATCTTGTGACCAGTCGTAAACCAGTAAAATTACTTAAAAAATATTATTCAATTATCGCCTGCTAATTAGGTCAATACGTAGATTTATCGACCAGAACAATTCATTTGACCAAGAACGAAGTTCGAGGTCGATATGATTTTTTTTCTGTTTGATATATCTGCGTATTGACCGATATATCAAATAGGCAATAATTCTTTTATTATTAAAATTATATTATTTCGTACTATAATATCCAACATACTTAATAGTTCATAAGCGCAGGAAACGTCTTAATTATAGATTATTCAGAATGTATTAATGTGCGTTGTGGAATGTTATTAAAGGTGCCGTTTTTCTACTTCTACGTCATCATAAATGCATTTAATTTGATCAAATTTTAAATATTTCCAAAACTTGTACCATGAACTAGAGTAGATTTAGTGTAGGTCCGTGATTTTACGCATTAACTTTTTTATGATATGAAACAAGAACAGCTCCACTGCCAAGGATGGAAACACGCATTATTAACGAAAGAATGCGAAATTATTTGAAGTCTTTTACTTTGTGTTCAAAGCACGTGCATGCAAGAATAACACGATATCTCCGAAATGTGGATAAGATCAGTGATCACGAAAATGTCATGACGCTGCGTGCGGACGTGCATCGGGCATGGCAATGCAACTTTAGAAGTGTCAAATATCGAAGCGTTTTGCAAGGGCCAGACGATTTCGAGATAACGAGTTTCAACTGTATTTTGAATGCAAATGCCGTTAGTTTCCGTGTGGAGGCCGTAAAAAGTCGCCCCGTACTTCACGCATAGTGTAGTTATTATTTTTGGTCCTTTGGGTCATTTTGTATGTTCTTGTTAATTCTGAAAATAGAATACCGCTTAAGCCGATGCAAGGGGGCGTTGCCATTGTTACAGTGTTGCAATTATCATTACTGTCAATGAACAGCTTCAATTAAACCGATGCTGCTATTTTCCTACTTTGGATGAATTTTATGCTTCCAGGGGATCTACATTTCCAAAATATATTCATATACAAAGTGTTTTTTTGGACAAATATCTACTTTACCTACACCAAGTACGTTCTGACACCGAAACATTCGATAAACTATTTCATAAGGTATATCTTATTATGTGTATGCATGAATAAAATATTTATGCACAATAAACGCATACTTATGTGCACAACAATAGCATTTGTATTGTAAACCAACTGTTTATGTCCATTGAAATGTATTTGGTATGTAGATTTGAAATGTTTGAACATAATTGGCTGCTTGCATTCCATATACAATATGTTGACGATTGTGTGAATAAATTTTGCGCAACCGTATTGTATGCATATTTGGACTCGTCATTATGTTAAAATGTTTGTCCGCAATAATTTCAAAACTCGTATGTTACCAGCTTTCTGATTGGATAATATTTCTAGCCCTGCATGGCGTTTCGATTATTCGATTAACTGGCTCGTCTCCAAGGGTGATATTGTGCAAACATTTTTCGACATTACATATGTAACAAAATTATCTAATATTTATGATCGATAATTTTATCGAATATACTGCCAATTGGTAAAAGACATTTATATTTTTGTAGAATGAAAATAGTTTAACATTGAATACAAATAGTACATTATAGCATAAGAATATATTTGTTTGTATGCAAATTTATTTTTATTGCATACAAATAGTTCTGTTTATTGTGCAAACATATTTTAAAGAATAATGTTACGCATTGCACGCCATACACCGACGCGATAATCGCCCAGAGTCATGAAAATAGAAAAACTTTCCTAATGACACTGTTAATCTAACATTTAACTGCATAAATAAAGTCAATAATGCCGTATTTGTCATTGGTTTATTGTTCTTTTTCACAACCCTTTCTTGAATACTTTAAATGATGGTGAGATACTTATAAAACACCCGTCTGGTCACAAAAATGCGATTTTCTCAAGTTGATTCCAGGGCTGATCTTTCGGGGCGCCAATAATTTTCGGAGCTGTGCCATTCGGGTGCATTTTCTTACCGACCGGTGTAGTTTAAATAGTCATAACTTTTTTAATACGTGGATTCTTGCAGTAAGAATTATACACGTTTTACATTAAATATAAGTTGTTTTAATCGTATACCTGTTTTACCTCAGTATTGAATATTGTATGAGTATTTAGGGTATAAACTTCAGAATTGACATCTTTTTGGGAAACATTCACCTTTAACTCGCCATATCTCACAAAATATTTGACATAATGCAAAGACATTTACACACATTCGTGTATCGTTCATTCAGCAACACGGAGAACCATTTCGTTTGTAAAGATGTTGAGAATAACGTATCCAATGAGTAGAAATACTTATCCCAGTGTTGATGGGTACCTTTTTGCTTTGAGCTGATCTTTCGGTAGCCAGCTGATCTTTCGGTCGCCGGTTTACCAGTGTGATATACAATAGTGCGGAACATCAAATACTTTAACTTATTTTTTAAGTCCGTATAAATTGAGTGATTTTGTAGATCCGTATAAAAAAGGAAGTGCGACAACATTCTGTTCATTATTAGAATGGCTTCTAAACGTGCTTTAGACATATGTGAAACACCTTCTGCTGAAAAGGCAGAACTATCTCAAAATACTCTATAGAAATTTAAAAAATGGTCAATCTTGGCAGCTAAATTAATAAATGTTTTTTCTCTTCTTTTTTTGCATCGAAGTTTACAAAGAATGATTGCTCTTTAAAAAGAGTGTTGCGACTTCTTTGTATTAAATTTATGTTTGATTTAATAGTTTTTAGTTGTGTAGTCTTACCAATTTCATCAAAAAATGCCGCAACATTTACCAATTTCTGGCAGGGTCCTTTTCCCAGAATACCCGGACAAGGCCCTGTGTCAGACACAAACATTTCGAAACTGCATCAGCTCCGAAATATTTATTACACAATGTATTTTGTCATTACGCTTCGTTCCAAGGTGCTTTGAATAATGATTTAATTGATCGATTTCCTGCGGAATATATGGGAAATGTGTCCCGTTTCTAAGACCAAGACAAGAAATAATCCAATCGCAACATCTTGTAGACTTTGTCGCAGCATTACTGAAATGTATATCGAATGTCACCATATTGGTTACGTCACAATAGCGTGACCCATATTCCAAAATTGTGTTTGCATTTTCGGCAATCTGATGTACTCAAGATACTACTTACACCATAATGCAGAACATAATGACGAATTATGACGTCAGTTGCAATATCTTGATTGCATCCGATTGCCGAAAATAATAGATACATAATTCTGGAATGTTAACCAGATATCCAGACAAATCACGAGTATATGTACATGTAAATTGCACTTTGGTGAATTTTCACTTTGATATCTCGAGGAGGTGACAAGATATCGTAGGAAGAGTGGCATTGTCAGATATGAAATTCATTTCTGTATACGAGAGTGTATAAAATGTATGTATTTGTTAACATCTGCTTGACCGCTGACAAAACATCATTAAAATGTCCCCTTACAGTCCTTCATAAATACTTATAATAAGTTCCAAGGTAATAATAATCAAAAGATGCAATTTCCTGCAGTACACAACTCCTCCACACCTGAATATTTTCAGTTAATGTAATGGATATAGATCTAAGTCTTTATTGTTTTATTACATTCATTTGTTGTTCAGTAAACGATTTAACTTTCTCATTTTCTTTTACTACCGTGTCGGAAGTAGATATGGGTCAATTTTGACTGGTTCCCAGTTTCGCGTTCGCCAGTAAATTGACACAGACGGTATCATAGTTCCAGTCATTGTTTAATAAGAGGCTGACATGGTGATAACTTCTGTCTTTGACTTTACGGTGGTTCGATCAATGGAAAGTTACTACAGTTTAATAGCGTAATGAAGGCCTACCTGTCCATTCCTTCAAGGAAAATTTTGGGTCCCACACTTGTTCAAATAATGTATACTGCGACTGAGCACGCAGTTGCCACAGTTACGTTACCTGCACACTAAATGAATGTTACATCTGCCCACCTATCCTTTCAAATCAACTCTTCAATAACACTTCCTTCTTGAAATAAAACTACCACGCAAAAGCAACACGCATACAATTTTCAAGATGGCTGTGACAAAATGATCCTAACATATGCGCATGCGCAAACAATAACAAACACAAAAAACAATAACCAACATGCCCTACATATGGCAACCTTTTTTCACACTCAACATAACCTTATAAATCCATATAGACACTCCACAACATACTTATCAAATAAGCCCCGTAATGGTGTGTGACAAATTCTCAACACTGCACAAAGCCATAGCCACAGATTCATGAACTTGTGAACAGTCCCGTGAAGCATGAACTATTTTCTACCAAAACCATCATATGCCATATTACCTACCAAAACTTACATACGGTACTTACCTTTCGCCCAAAAATATTATCGTCCACGGTTTTGCAACGATTACAATGGTTTGAAATGCGCAGTTATATTATAACGTCGACCTACTGTACACCAAAGTAAATTGGCGTTCATTAACGCGTAAATACCGAGTCTGCGCATGCGCGTCGGAAATAAACCGGAAGCCAATAGTCTTTTGAAATATACTAGAAATATACAGATATTAAAGAAACTACTTATGTAATGGCCAACTAATAAGTCCCGTTCATGTATCTACATCCATTGGTGTTTTTCCGTACTAGAAAAACTCGTTAAAGCCTTCATTTTTAAAAATCTACGAGCTTATGCGATGGCGCAGCGGCCGTCGTCTGTCTGTCGGTTTCTCTTTATTAAGTGTAGGTGTTTCGTATTTGCAAACTATTCAAGACATATTCATATATTTTAGGTAGAGTTATGTAATTTAAAAATGTAGAAATGAGCTATGGATTTCAACTATAGTGACCTATCAGATTCGTGTTTTGTGTTCATCGCCGCTGGTTATCCGGTATGGCCAATGTTCTAAAAATAGATGTAAATAGAGAGCATTTCAAACAGATGAGGTCTTCTGTCAAGGTTTATACCAACAATATCATGCCGAACAATGTATGCTTCGTAACAAAACATATAGATGTAATAGAGAGCATTTTTCTTTATTAAGTGTATGTGTTTCGTATTTGCAAACTATTCAATAAATATTCATATATTATAGTCGCAATGTCGTTCTACGTCAACAGTAATCTTAACGTGAAGGCAGGGAGCTCACATTTTACAAAATTATAACGTAAACTGTAAAAAAAATTAGCTGTCTCCATTAATGTGCTCATTATTATAGTGTAACAATGGCACACTTTTTATTGTGCTGTGTCCTTTTGAGGTCTGTTTTTACGTTGCCGCCAATAGTCAACTGGACACCCTCAAAATATACCATTGTCAAGGTCCTCGTTTTCACTATACTGGTAATGTTATATCACGTTGATGTTCCTTGTTTTCACTGGCAATTTAATATCACATTGATGTACATTGAGTTGACCTTTATCAAATTACTCTTTTTTCTTCATCGTCAAATGTTTACCATGGCTGCAAAGGAATTCTTGAGGAAAATACAATATATTTGAACAGCGTTAGCTATTATAGTCGCAATGTCGTTCTACGTCAACAGTAATCTTAACGCGAAACTAAATGTTAACCGTTTTTTTTAAACAAATTATTTTAACAATATATCTCAAACTATAAGTATTACATATTACGTATTTAGACAGTAGGCATATCAGGACATAACCCACCATTTTTCTGACTTAATTCTGAAATCCTTGATCGTGACTCGGATATTGTAATGTTTAAATCTTCAAACATTGTTGCATTCCTGAATTAACCAAGTGTTCGTTAAAAAACATACTGCTCTAGTCTGCTTGAAATTAAGGGTCAGGCGGATTGTTTATTGCATTAAAATAATTTGCAAAATAATCGGGGTTTATGAACTTTCATACGTTTATTCGGGTCCGCATTTTCATGGATATGGCAGGGAATATATGTGGATATTATTTTCGATACTTTTGGACGAGAAAAAGAGGGTGAGCATGCCTAAACCACCTCCCAACTGAAATCTTGGTATGTTTTTTGATGTTGTTGAAAGGATGAAACACTAAGTTAAATTTTAATAGCACATTTTGTTCGGTTTTTATTTTATTGTATGATTTACATGGAGCAGAAATATGATATGTATTTCTATTTCGAGCGCATTAAATTGAAACTACTGGGCATCATAATGACAAAGAATGTGTTATTGTTTTAAGTATATATATAGTGATTATTTAACTGCTCGGATCGATTATAGGGAAATCCTTCATGAGCGTATGCGAGTGACTGTAAAAACAAAACACGCCTACCATCGAGTGAAAGCAGGTAAATAATCTACTTATTACATGTTAAATCAGTTTATGCGTGATTTTAACCGGAATTATTCGCTTTAATGAACGTTTTTCGACGGATGAAAGTAGTATAGATAGTAGCGGTTCCAGGCAAGTTTTCTCTCGCGGGGAACGAGAAAAACTAATGAAATATGCCAGTGGAGACTCAGGCGTAACTCTCATTCACACCAAGATCTAAATGTAAGTCACGCCTAAATCAACAACAACATATTTCAACAGTTTTCTCAAGCACCCCGCGAGAGAAAAGCGCCTGATACCGCTACTATCTATACTTCTAATCAATCCGGTTTTGTCATTTTAATAACATAACATTTGCAACGCATTAAGCAAAGTCAGACGGAACCGGGCAGTAGTCTTCATCATCGCTCTGCATATCATTTTTTATCATGGAATATTTTATTTTCCTACACTTTGCTATTTTGTATTTCAGTTCAAGTTATTATTTAATATTTTCAATATCCTTGAATGGAACCCAACTATTGAAATCTTCATTGTAACCCTTCCATTTAATCAATGCTTGTTTCTTTTTGTAATCACGTCGTATTACTTTTTCAATCCTGAATATTTCTTGCTTTGCTTTTATCATTTCTAATTCATAAAAGCTTCCGTCAATGTTTTCGTTGTTTAAATCTTTTATTTTGTATATCACAGGATTTGTGTTTTGAATTTCATCAACAACAAATATTTCTTCAGTCCAATTCGGGGTATAACCTATCTCAAAAGTTCTTTTATAGTTGCTGATTCTAACATTATCCCCTATTTTAAACTTTGGCTTAATTTGATTACTTCTCATTTTTCCATACAAGTTGAAATATACCGTTCCTTTATTTTTCCCATCACTAGCCTCAATCGGCGTCATTTTAATACTCCGATGTTTTGTATTATTATACTTATCAACCATTTCTTGTAACACGTCTAAATATGTGTTTGTATTGTTTGCTGTGAAATATTTCCAAATCCTCTCTTTTAATTTTCTGTTAAATCGTTCAATTACTACAGCTTTTCCGCAATTAAAAGTGTGATACATTTTGATATTATTATCATCAAGAAATTGCGTCTTGTTGTAAAATTCCACACCTTGATCAACCCACAACAATTTACACTGTTTGGAACAGGTACAGCCCAAGCAAATTTACTAAATAAATCAATAACAGTAAGCAAGTATTTAGTTTCTTTATTATACTTTGAAAACGATTGCATGTCAACCAAGTCAGCAGACCATATTTTATCAATTTCATTAACAATCACACGGCGTTGAGTGAACTTTCTTCGTATAGGCTTATGAAGTTCATCTGCTAACTTGTCAGTCCATTTCAACGCCTTTTCTCTTTTTTGGGGTTTCCGAGTCCTAGTTTATATTTTGCACTAATAACTGGTTTTACTAAAAAATTCTTAGCAATCTTTTCTCCAATAGTTTTAGAATTACTAGATTTCAAACCAGTAAGCATGTTTGTATCACACATTGATTTATTACTAGGATTTTCATCATAACAAATATCATGATCTTTGCAAACAGCATCTAACTCATTTACCGGCTCTCCGCTATCAAGCGGATTATCCGGACATCAATATTTATAACCAGGAAGTGTTAGCCCTTTTTTGGGTAGCAAAGGGAGCAAAGCTTTATGAATATAAATATTTCCACCTTCTGTGTTTTTAACAAACTTTGTTTTAGTAATACCGCACGATGCACAAGTTGCTCTTAACATTTTTTTACCATTTTTTGCTAAAACATGCTTAGGATCAACATTTTCAGTAACCTTTTTTTCTTTTATACAATAGCTCATATATAATATGATTAGATTAAACTCCGTTTACAAAATATGATTTTATAATGTTTTCATTTGCTATTGGTTTGTATGGTTTTAATATTTTATAAAGAATATCGTACACACTATTTCCCTCTTGCTACTTTTTGACAAAGTACAAACAGAAATATCCGCACAAGACACTTGTTTTATCTTGATATTGAATGGTATTGTATTTTGTATTAGGTATGTACGCTAAAACTTCTTTTGGCGGGCTCAGACCAAACGGATCGAAGTAATAATTATCATAGTAACAAGTCCAGTGTGTACAAGGTCCAATATGATCATCAAGATTAATAATACCACACTCTTGTTTATTTTGTTTTGTCGGTAATTTGTTTTTGCTAAACACTCCCCTGAATTTTTGTATACCTAACCGCTTAACCCACTTTATTATATCTAAGTTAGAGATAGGCTCGTTTTTGAAAATTAACTTTTTTTTATGAATGGGATACTTCTGTACGGTCTAATTTGTGAGTCTACTTGCAAACCTTTTCCATGGTTAACTCTTAGTCCTTTTCCTTTTCTGCCTACTTGCAAACCTTTTCCAGTTAAACCACTAATAAGGGATCCAATCAATGGAATTCCTAATGATGCAAGCATTCCAAGAAACACTCCATCTTGTTGTTGCTTTGTCAGTTTAATAGAACAACAACCTTTAGACTTTATCATCTTGTTTCTTTGCGCAAGTGTTAATTTATTTGATCTAAGAAGTGCTTGTTTTTTGTCACTAGGAATAGTTACCATCCCATTTCCAAATAGTTTGCCAATTCCAGTACTTGCTAAGCCACTTAATGCTCCTGTTGCTAGTGGTGCTAATACTTTTGGAACAAATTTTGCAACTGTTGGTAATATTGTTTTACTTAACAAACCAGCTAATGCGCCTAAAAAGCCTCCATTCTTGGACTGATATCTCATTTGCGATTTTGATATATTTATGTCTAATCCCTGCCCGCCTGATTTAGCCTTGTTAATATTGTTAATCTGGGTAGCTGTAAGTAGCAAAGGAAAGTTTCCAGTTAGTTGGTTATTTTTTAACCTGAGCGTTAATTCACTTTTGTTTTCATATGCTTTTGCCAGACTTCGTTTCTGGCCATCTGATAAATTTACTGAATAATTTATGTAAGTCATATATATTATAAGTTAGATTAAACAATAACTAGTTCATTTCCAATAGTTTCAATAGCAACATCCTCCTTGTACAAGACTAAAGAATAAATGTTATATCTAGCGGTAGGAACGTTTTTAGTTTACATCTCAAACTTAGTTGTTTTGGATCAATACTGACTTCATGTCCCTTGTAACTCAAATCGAAATATATCAAGTTTTTGTGACAAAACCTGATACTTGGACTGCTCCAAGTTTTTAGCAAACAAATAAATCTTGTCGTAATAAACTAAAGGTTTCAGCAATTTGTGAACTAATGTGTTTGTCTTGCCAGGACCTGAATTACCGCAAATTAACATTCTAAAACAACAGTCTGACATAAAGTTCCATAGTTGTTTAAAATTACCGTTTTCTGTTTTCATATCATAGTTTGGAATTTGCATTATAATAATGCTTGGATAATACTCGTCTTAACTTATTTTAATTTATCTTATTTTAATCTAACTTATATTATTACATGTCTTTGTTAAAATGGAAAGAATTAGCAAATAAAATGCGAAAAGCGAGTGAGCTTGTTAAAGAATTTGAGAATAAAGTTATTCGAAAAAGACTAGAAAAAGGAGCTAGTCGTGATTTATACACAGAAGTATTTAAACCTGTAACTAGCGAAATAACAGAGCAAACAAGGCGGCTAGCTGAACATTTGATTACCCTTCCAGAAATACGTCAACAGTTGGCTCTTCTTCCTGAGGCAATACGTCCACAATTACTTGCCCCACCTGAGCGTGACCCGCAATTACCCACGCCTGAGCGTGGACGGCAGTTACCCACGCCTGAGCGTGGACCTATCAGGCCAAGGCCAACCGTGTATCCCCCCAAATACCGACAATCTCTAGCTGGTTACAGAGAGGAACAAAAGCAGGCAAAATTAAGCTCAGACAGAGTGCTTAGGTCAAAACCTGCCGAACCCACGGGAGAATTATTTGAAAAACGTGCATCATTTAATCCCAGGGAAAAAGAAATAATAGATGAAATAGAAGAAGAATTGGAAGAAGAAGAACTAGCTGCAAGGCCTAAGGAAGAAGAAGAACTAGCTGCAAGGCCTAAGGAACCCAACCCTGTGTATGATATTGACTTGGATGCTGATATGGATAAAGCCATACTTAATAAGTATGATTTGCCAAAACCAACTGAAATACCAGGTATTATGGAAGGAAAAGCTAATGTTGTTGAATATATTAAAACGGCTGATAGGATACGCAGGGGAATGCCCTACAAGATAAGAGGTCTAGAGACACAAATAAACAACCTTAGCGAAGAAAGACTCCAAGAGAGGTATAATGATGCGAAAACCAACGCACATAAACTTGAAATGGCAATATTACTACAGAGCTCCGCGCACAGCAGTCAAAAAAAGCTTCCGCTTGTAAGAGAATATGATGAATTAAAACATGAAGCGGATGTCCTGGATTTTTACATAAAGAGGTTACCTGAGCGAATTCAAGCAGCTTACGAAACTGCACAAAAGACTGGCAAAGGGATGCAACAAAAAAGAAATTCCTACAAAGTCGACAAAGATGGCCAGTATGGAGTGTTACAAATTGATTTGTTGAAGCTTGTTGGCCATCACAAACTTATTGCCAAACTAGGAGAAGCAGTTGTGCTAGACCTAAAGGTAGATGATGATTTTATAGACTTGATAACAAAGCGTTACAATAATAAAAAATACTTATTCAAAGCTGTCTCAGAATGCTTTTAAGGAACTAACAAAATTATCTGGTTTACCAATTCACAAAGGTTCTTCAAAGTTCAAGAAGATTTTAGGAGGTTGTGTTGAATATTACAATAGTCCTGATGATTTGATGGATGATCTAGAGTTAGTATGTGGGAATATCGAATCAGGAAATAATAGTCCACAGATAATAAATAAAGGTATTAGCATAATCGATGAATTATTAAAAATAGGCAAAAATTCACTCAAAGAACATGAGCAACTATTTTCTAAATATTTTGATTAAATTATTGTCTAACGGTAATTATACATGAACATCAAAGAAGAATTAATTGATCACTTGACGCGACTTGTGGCTGCGTACAGGCGGAGTTATGAATTGTGCGGTATTATAAACACAACATTACAAATTGTTAGTGGAATAATTGGTTGTACTGCCGTATTGGCATTGGTTCCAGCAATTCCTGTTTCGTGGCTGCAGTTGGTGCAGTTCCTCTAGTAGTTGCTGTTTTTGCAAGCAAAACAAAAATACCAGAAAGAAAGACTTTGTTAAAAATACATCATAGAAGTTTTAAACAACTTCTATCATATGTTCAAACAATCACAGGACTAGGAAATGATGAGGAGATAATTAGGATTGTCTTTAATAAAATTTTAGAAATTCAAAAGAATGACAACTTTACAGAACCTCTGGAAATGTAAATGAAAAGGTTCAAGCTTAATGGAAATTAAGCTAGTAGAGATGCCCCGCGGGAGCATCTGTTCAAGTTAAACGGTCATGGCATCCAGTCGTAACTCAACTTGTTTCCATATCCTATCGTACGTTTTCTCTGGTTGATTTTGTTTTAATCGGTTTTGTTTCTTTTTCTATTTTTAATATTTTAAATATTTTCTGAAAAATGTATTCAAATTTGATTGATCTTTTTCGACCTTCTATTTACAATTTTGTAAAACAAATCTTCAAATCTTTGTCTGTTTGCAGAAGACAAATTAAATGCTACCAAGTATTTATCTAAATGATACTTTCTGTGGTAAATAGTTTTCTTTCGGCTGTAATTGTAACCTGCAATAAGATTGTAGCCATTGTGAGTGCCACAATTAAGGCAAACACTCTCGTTATGGAAAACTTCACAAGTATCGTTACAATTCATACATGCGTAAGTACACTTGTAACACAGCTTGGCTCTGGTACAATATTTACAAAGCTTCTTTTTATTAGTTGCGTAAAATAAGATGCAATCTATGCACGTCCCAGGGGGATCAATAATATCCAAAACTCTTTCACGATATTTGCAATTCATTATATTATAATATAGAATTATATTTTTAAAATATAGGCTTAAAGAAATATTATCTTATGTAATTATATAAATGGAACGTATAGAAAATAAAATCAAAAACTTTAAGAAAGATCAAACGGAACATACAAAAACTATTGATTTTGAAGATATGAATAAACTTGAAAAAGAGTTAATAATTTTTTCAAACTTTCAAGATTTGACAGAAAGATTCATAACAATGGTAAAACAACTAAAACTGTCATGGAAAATAAAAAAAGGAGATATAAAAAAAGTACGTTCTTTGTGCACGAAACAAATTTCAGAGGCAACCAGTTACCATCCAAAGTTATACGAAGTTTCTTTTATTGCCCACTATGAAGTTTTACTTAAGCAAGGAATTGAAATTATTATGTATGGTTGAGTAAAATAATACAATCTTTAATATATGAGTATTTACAGTTATGCGGAAGAAGAAAGAAATCATTTTGAAGAGAAACAAAAGGTTTACAAAAAATTAGCTGCTTACGAGCAGGCTCTTTTAACCAAGACAAATGAACTTATCAAAGAGTTTGAGACAGTTCACATGCAACGATTGTCAGATGATATTGCAGCTTTTAAAAAAGATTGGGCAATAAAAACTGAAACTGAGTGCAATGATGCTGTAAAGCTTCTCACAGATCTAGCAGAAAAAGAAATTAAGATTTTTAATGAAACACAATTAAAAGTAATGTCTGAAAATGTTGAGTTGTTCAGAGATAATCTAATCAGCAATCTAGAAAAACCTCATGTGATTACATGTAATACTGATATCGGATGTTACGAGGACTTTGAAACGTTTGTCGAAAGTTTAAAAGAAATGATTGATGCAGAAGTTTTTGATAAAGACGAGTTTATAAACTATTGAAAATACAAGATAAAAATAAAATCACTGGCAGCTGGAGGTGATCTTGAAACTGTTGATTTCGATAGATACTGCAAATATCATGTAAAAATAAGTCAGATGATAGATAATAGAGTTCTCGAGGAAACATGCTTTCGGAGATACTTAGACATTCTTCTGGATAATGAAATAGATGCTCTCTTGGATGAGGTTACTATCGAAGACACCAATGAACATGTTTATGAGGTTACTGATGAAGATATCGATGAAGACGCCGACGAGGACACCGATGAGGACGCCGACGAGGATACCGATGAGGACGCCAGCGAGGATACCGATGAGGACGCCGACGAGGATATCGATGAGGATGCCGGCGAGGGTGAACATATTAAATAAGAAAATATTATTTAATTAATTAATAGGGGCTTAAAGAAATCATATATTATGTAATATTATAATAATGAGTATCCGAGAAATTGAAACATCCCCAAAACAGTATAGCAAGGTTTTTAAAGTAGACGGTTATTTAAGTAATGATCCGGTTGTTCAACTACAAAAAGCACACACTCCTGCTGTAAAGTTTCTCAAAGCAGAACAAAAAGAACAGATGGATTTAAATTAAGCATTGATGTAAAACTTACTTTTAAAAAACAAGTACCGGATGATAAAAGAGGTTTTGATTATGCAAACAAAACAGCTTACTTTGCCTCGAAGGTTGTAATAATATTAAACAAAAATCAAATATCAGAAGCATTAGACAAAGCAAAGGAAGAAATTATGAATAGAATTGGAAATTGGATTCGGGAGGGAAGTGGTTGGGTAACTGAGACACTAGACGCACACTAAATTAATCGAATAAAGTATAAGCCTTTACGGGGTAGCTCTTATTTGGATTTACCAAAAGAACTTGCTAATTCTAAAAAAGGATTAATCAATATAAAATTGAAAAAGATAACGAATGCTTCAGATGTTGCCATTTGGCTTATGAATTTCCTGCTAATAATAAACCACAAAGAATAACAAAGTACAAAACTATATTGGAAATCTAAATTATGAAGGAATTACATTTCCTGTTACTATCAAACAAATCCCAAAACTAGAAAAACAAAACAACATTTGTTTTAACATATTTGGATATGGAGATAATCAAGTATACCCTTTGCACATATCAAAAAATAAAGCAGAAAAAACATGTGATATGCTTTTAATCACCACAGAAGAAAAAAATCATTACGTGTGGATAAACAATTTTGACAGACTAATGTTTAGTCAAACAGCATGCGAGGGGAAAACATGGTTTTGTAAAACATGCTTGCAGTGCTTTAAATTAGAAAGAGTTCTGGAAAAAACATAAACCTGTTTGCCTTTCACTTAATGGTAAGCAAGCAGTAGAGATGCCAAACAAAGATGAAAAAGTTAAGTTTTAAAACTACGACAGACAGCTAATGGTTCCGTTTGTTGTATATGCTGATTTTGAAGCAGTAACCGAAAGTATTTCTTCAGCATCAAACAATCCTAAAAAATCACATACGGAAGCATATCAAAAGCATACTGATTGCAGTTATGGGTATAAGGTTGTTTGTTGTTATGATGATCAATATTCAAAACCAGTTGTGACATACAGATGACCAAATGCTGTTTACAAGTTTTTGGAAAAAATGATAGAAGAAGAAAAATGGTGCAAGAAAACTATGAATGCACACTTTAAAAAAGATCTAGTAATGTCACAGGAAGAAGAAGCTGGATTCCAAAAATCTAAATCATGTCATATTTGTGGTGTGTTTCTCCATCAGAAAAGTTAGAGACCATTGCCATATAACTGGAAAGTATAGAGGAAGCGCTCATGACATATGTAATATTAATTTCAGGTTGACTAGAAAAATACCTGTTGTGTTTCATAACTTGAGAGGATATGACTCTCACTCCATAATGCAGCACATCGGGAGGTTTTAACAAAACATAAATGTGATACCAAATAGCATGGAGAAGTACATGGCTTTTATGTTAGGACAAAGTTTGGTGTTTATTGGCAGTTTTCAGTTTATGTCTCAATCATTAGAAAATTTAGTAAAAAACATCCCTTCGTTTCAATACACCTCTCAGGAATACAGGCGACAAGCTAGAATTAATAAAACGAAAAGGCGTTTATCCTTATGATTACATGAACAGTTTTAAACGCTTCAAGGATACTAAGTTACCTGGCAAAGATAGCTTTTATTCTCAAATAAATGATGAGCATATTTAAGATGCGGATTACGATCATGCTAAGACAATATGGAAAACATTTAAGATTAAAAATATGGGAGAATATCATGATCTGTATCTTAAGACTGATGTGCTGTTACTGGCAGATGTTTTTGAAAACTTTAGAAAAATGTGCATTGAGTATTACAAATTAGATCCTTGTCATTACTTCATTAGTCCTGGTTTAGCCTGGGATGCATGCCTCAAGATGATTGGTATCCAACTTGATTTAATAACTGATATTGATCAATATTTGTTTATGGAAAAAGGATTAAGAGGCGGTACGAGTTATATCGCAAACAGATATTCACAGGCTAACAATAAATATATGAAAAACTATGACAAGAAAAAAGAAAACAAGTACATAATATATCTTGATGCTAATAACTTGTACGGGTGGGCCATGTGTCAACCGTTACCTACTGGCAACTTCAAGTGGGTTGATAAGTTTGAAAAAGGAAAATTAAATTACATTGTTGAGTGCGATATTACGTATCCTGAGAAACTGCATGACTTGCATAATGATTATCCTCTCGCCCCGGAAAGTTTAAATATCAAAGATGAGTGGTTGTCAGACTATTGTAAATATTTAAAACAAAAGTTTAATTTAGGACATTGTAATGTTAATAAACTTGTTACGATGTTGAAAATTAAAGAAAATTATGTCGTGCATTTTAGAAACTTATAATTGTATAAAAAGCTTGGATTGAAGGTAACAAAAATACACCGAATACTACAGTTCGACGAATCAAAATAGTTGAAAACATACATAGACTTTAATACTGCCAAAAGAACAGCTGGTAAAAATGCTTTTGAAAAGGATTTCTTCAAACTGATGAACAATTCAGGTTTTGGTAAAACTATGGAATATTTGAGAAAAAGAATTAATGTTAAATTGACTCACGACGAGGAGGTTTATTTAAAATATGCAGCAAGACCTTCATTTATTTCTTGTAAAATGTTTAATGAAAATGTATTTGCAATAAACAGAATAAAAAAACGATTAGTTTTAAATCGTCCTTGTTATGTTGGCATGTGTACTTTAGACTTGTCAAAATATTTGATGTATGATTTCCATTCCAACTATATCAAAAACAAATATGATAGAAAATCTAAGTTATTATTTACTGATACCGATTCCTTGTATTATGAAATAAAAACAAAAGATGTTTATGCAGACTTTTACAAGGATAAAGAACTGTTTGATAATTGTGATTATGATCCAAAAAGTCAGTTTCATTTTAATGATAATAAAAAGGTTATTGGCAAGATGAAAGATGAAACGTGCGGTATGCCTATTGGTGAATTTGTTGGTTTGCGAAGTAAACTATATTCGTATGTGCTAGATAATGAGGTTAGTGCAAAGAAATGTAAGGGCGTTAAAAAGTGTGTTGTTAAAAAACAGATAGCACATAACGATTACAAAAATATTTTATTCACGGCAACAGAAGCTCACCATGAGATGAAAGTTATTAGATCACAAAAGCATAACATAAGCAGCTATGCAATAAATAAAAAAAGTTTATCAGCTTATGATGATAAACGGTACATACTAGATAACGGACAAGATACGTTAGCATACAAGTAAAACATACCATGATAGAGTGTGATAGATGTTAATTGTAATAGTTAAGTAGCATTCAAGGGTTTAAACATAATTATATATATAGTATTATTATATAATGGAACAAGAAAGATTAGAAAAGGTTTGCAAAAAACTTAAACATTTAAAAGATAAATATAGAAGAGAATTGATGAGAGATAAGCAACTCCAAGTAGAATATGAGGTAGTCCGTGATGATTTTATGGACACCAAAAAAAGGCGATTGCTGGTTGAAATGGATAATTATGAACGTGAACTGGCCGGAAACAGAGAAGAGCTTCTTGAACTGAAATACAAAATAGCAATGTGTAGGAAAATAAAATACTCCATGGTAAAAAATGATATACGGAGCGATGATGAAGACTACTGTCCGGTTCCGTCTGACTTTGCTTAACGCGTTGCAAATGTTATGTTATTAAAATGACAAAACCGGATTGATTAGTAGTATACATAGTAGCTGTATCAGACGAGTTTCCCTCGCGGGGTGCTTGAGAAAACTGTTGAAATATGTTGGTGTTGATTTAGTCGTGACTTACATTTAGATCTTGGTGTGAATGAGAGTTACGCCTGAGTCTCCACTGGCATATTTCATTAGTTTTTCTCGTTCCCCGCGAGGGAAAACTGGCCAGGAACCGCTACTATCTATACTACTGATGACGTCGACTTCAGCATCATCATAAATCAACTTCAGAGTTAGTTATTTTTGTGTTTGGAGTTAGTTAATAATATTTAGCGATTATGAATATTCTTTCACTGAGAAATCCCAATCTTTCACCGATAAAATGTAAAAAGAATTTTACACACTTGTAAAGTTGAAACAGTGTAACTTGATGATCAGAAAATGTTTCCAGTAGATATGTCATTAAATAGACAGCAACGGCAGTGTGTCCATGATTGGTGAATTCACTTTAAGCCTCCAAGTAACTTGCATATTTTTTGGGCATCAACGTAGCATGACGAGACACCAGAACATTTATTAAAAATCGTATAAATTTGACATGTATTGATTTCGGATGACTTTTTGAGGAAAAAATGACGGTCCTTGATACTGTTAGTTAGGTTTCTAGCCCATAGAGACAATTATTCAGATTGGGAATCGAGGATCATATTGTACATGGACCAATAAATCCAATTCAAATCTTTTCTACTGCGACGTACACCCGACGTACACCCGGTGGGATCTAGTAAAGTGTTTTTTTCAACTCCGTGTCAGTGATTTGTAATTGCGACACACTTACGCAACTTTACTCTGTAGATGAAAATAACTTTGGTACTAATTTGCTTAGAAGAGGTCCATAACACTTTTTGAAATGTATTGATCCGAAACTACCGGGCATCATCATGACAAAGAATGTTTTATTGTAACTAGCTCTCTCGAATAACGTTATGCAATGATCAACGATAATATACGAGGCTCATGGACGTAATTGTTAAATACATTACTAAGATTCGCTAAAAAACGAACATTCTTACAAACTCGGGAGTAAGAATACAGGTAAAGTTTGTCCCTGTGCACACGTAATACACGAACGTAAATTATTCTTCGTTCTCTTGAGAACGAACATTGCACTACGTGTCACGTAAACGTTAGCTCCAATGATAAGAAGCGAGGTCTTCCAAAATCATACTAAACCTTTGGTTTCCGATTTAGGCCTAATATTCAGGAGTCAAGCATACGTAACGGGAAACCAGTAGCTACTTCCGGAGATCGACACAGTAATTTGTCATGCATTCGCAGCATTTCGCTATCGCCGAAGAATGACGGAATTGGCCGACTATGTACGATCAACGCCATCGGAACTTTTCGTTAGTTTTCGCAATCGGTGAGGATAAATCAATACTGACTAACAATCTCGCCAGTGACCAATACTCGATAAATACGACTAAACAGGATAATTTCAATTGACTTTGGAGTTTAATAAGCACTATTGACGCTACTGTTTAGGTCTTGAGTGAGTATCAGGAGTCATAGAATCAGGCTAATACATCACAATATATACATATTTAATAATGACGTTACCACGTTTGCGGCCGTGACCTAATGGTTACAGCTCTCACCATCGGGATGGTTTAATTTCTGTACTATTGATTTTATTAATACAGAGTTCTGCTCAACCCGGGGCTAGTGGGCGTAGCAAGCATATTTCACTACCGTTTACAAACAGTCTTAATTAATTTGGAATTTTAAGTTTGTTACTTAAACTGGATAAATCCCCATTTAGGCTGTGCCTTTTTCATATTAATCCTATGGACAAACGCCCTGCTATTGATATTGACTAGAGTTATTTACTGTATTTATATATTATTCACGTCTATACCCAATACAGTAGTCCCACACAGCATTCATTTTTACCGCTCAAATGTCAGGCATGTCAAAAATGAGAAATCACAGCACCCAGTCAAAAATGAGAAATCATATCACCCAGTCGAGATGATACCAGAGAACGAAGATCTATAGTCATTGTCATTGCACTACGTGACCCCGTAAACTTTAGCTCCAATGATAAGAAGCGAAGTCTTCTAAAATCATGGTAAACGACAATCGTACAACCTCGCCGATATACTATCTCCGAAGCTTGCCGGAAATCGGCGAGTAGGTTCGTTTGGGGGTAAATTGACCTTTGACATGGACAAGGCGATTCCATTTCTGTAATGTGGAGCATAAATCATCATAATTTCCGATAACTGTTGTAATACAACGCACTGCGGTGGTGTCTTTGTTTAATACGACGTACACTGGCATATTGGGTTCGTTGCTAAAAATTGAAAAGCAGTTTGCCGATATTGTTCCACCTACATTATGGGTCAACTCATTATGAAAGTAGGTCTTGCGTATTGATATATTTTACTTACTTAGTAGGCTCTGATGTATTACTACGCGCCAAAGTGTAGTTCTTACTTATAGACAATGTCAAGGAATCGTAAGACATTTTGTTTAAAGTTATTATGCCATTATTATATTAATGAACAGAAATAACATATTGTTAGTAAACGTTTCAGCAAAGATGTTTTAACTGCTGGTTTGTAGTTCGAATGTTTCCAGATTTTCCGGAAGAAGAATCGCGAACGATTGCATAGATAATTGTGCACGAAATGCAAAATAAGCATGCAATGTTTCACTTTTTGCATCCAGTATTTAATTGTGTTCTGAAGATGCACTGATAATTATATCTTAAATTGAGACTTCGATAATGCAATTTGTATGTCATGATATGTGGCGGGAAATTGGATCACGTGACAAGTGCATCATTCTGCGGAAGGAGAACAAAATTTTGAGTCAATGTCAAACGTCAAAACGTGTACACTTCCCTACAAAGGACTTCATACGGTGGCTTCATCATATACATTAAGCATAAAGTATTTTGTAAATTGAAGTGTTACAAAGCAGCTATCATAACATGCAAAACATCCCATAAAACACGCCTCTTAGTCTTCAGCTTTTGGCTTTCTATAACTGCAGGTTCATCAGATGAGCGACTGGCTGAAGTGATGGACAATTTGCGGTAGTTGCGCGTCTGGCTGACAATGATGAGCAACTTGCGGTAGTTGAGCGGCTGGCTGACAATGATTGACGATTTGCGTTAATTGATTGGCTGGCTGACATCTTCTTGATCATCTTCGACGCTTAATTGTAAATACAAAGGTCTTTTTCATTTGTGCAGAAAACAAATTGAAACCGGAAACACATGTCCATAGTTATTATGTTTTTATTATAATATTTTCGACCCACCACATTTAGTTCATCGATATAATGATGAAGTTTCTCTTATTAATTTATTGATGATTTTCTGCCGTTCTGTTTTATCTCGGATATAAGTTGCGTAAGGTCTGTAACAGCCAGTCAGAAACGATACCAGAATCTAGGTAAAATGGCTGCTACGTCAAGAAAAGGTTGAAAACAAGTAAGCGTCGCAAATGATCTAGACTATTAGCTGACAATGATAGACGAGTTGCTGTAGTTATGAAGTTGTACAAGCAGTTTCTACGCACGCTGTTATATACATTATATATACATTATATATACATTGTTGTCAAGGAGTACTTCCACAAACATAAATATCTTATAAATATGTAAATACGCAAAACCAAAGTTCCAACGCAACTTGGATATTTTCAATATTGTATTATGTTTAATTTTTATTGTTTAACTTGTTTTACTTCTTGGTTTGGAATGAAAGTAAATATTTAAGAAAATATGGTTTAACAAGAAGCAATACATTTATTTTAGCCATCATTTCAATACTCTTAGTAAGTATATGAATATAGATATAAACATCGAACAGGAAAAGCAGCATTCAAGGACGAGTCAACAACAAACACACACGGAAACAAAGAACAAATTTAAAGATGAATAAAAGGCCAAATAAGACATCACAAACACAAAGGGTTGACAATAGGGCTACCGCCTTGGAACGGTCAGTGGCAAAAAAGGCTGCTGGGGGTTTAAACCAGGTTCTAGGGTGCACTAAACCTCACACTTACCCTACTGTCAACCCAATAAAATGGGACAGTGTAAATAAAGAAATCCCCGCCATGAACTATTCTCTAACCAACAAGGCAGCATTAATAGACAATATAAGCAAAACACAAAGATGCTCATGTATATTTAAATACAAAAACAAACAATAGCCTAGAAAGCCACAAAGAAGGTACTCAGTGACTTGGCAGAAGCCAGAGCAACTCGAGAGTAAAACACAAAGATGCTCGTGTATATATAAATACAAAACACAATAGCTTAGAAAGCCACAAAGAAGGTATTCAGTAACTTGGCAGAAGCCAGAGCAACAATAGAATAGACCATTGAGGGCACGACAAGACAAGACTGCAGACAAACATCAAACGTCACCGTCCTTTTGGGCTTTATGTAGACGTCATCATAGGATCCACAGCCTGTCCGGTCATCACACAATTAAAGAGGAAAGCATAGTGGCGAACTGTAAATGGGTCCACCACCAAGCATGCTGTGCGTTGCAAAATGATACGGTCATAACCTCTTTTGATAAACCTTTTAACAAGTTTAACAAAGATAGTATGAAGTGATCATGGCCAAGGATCTTAGGAAGTTTGTAAATCACTTGTTTGTAAACTTGTAAATAGGTTGTGATAGTCCTTAGCCATCGAGAGTGATTAATCTAAGTTGCAAGAACTTGTTTCGCAATCGATGTAAAATAAATACGTTTAAACTGATAGTCCTTGTCGCAGAAGAGTTCTTAAATTACTTTTATATTTGGAAAGAAAATCAGGGTTACGATGATAAAATGTTGCAAAGGTTTTACGAAGTTTATGGTAACGGTAACCCTGATGGCGTAGCTTTTTAGTTATACAAAGATTACGAAGTCCTCAACTCGAGGACAAGCTCTAGAAAAACGAATAAGTTGAGACACATAGACCCCATAAGAAGTTGCTTGGGGAACATCCCCATCTAAATTGGGATAATTAACAATATCAAAATTAAAATCATCTCTCTTGTCATATATTTTGCTAATTATTTCACCATTTTCAATGGAGAGATGTAACTCAAGAAAAGAAGCGTTAGTATCAGAAATATTAGCTTTGTTAAGTTGAAGTACTTTAGAGTATATAGTATTAAGCATAGTAGAAAAGAAAGGGTTGTCAATGTTTAATATGTCATCCACTTTACCGAGAAGTGTCATTAAAGGCCTCAATATCATCTTCCTGGGTATCTGGTGAAAGACTCAACATGAAATCTCTTTCATAGCAATATAAAAACAAATCTGCGACAATGGGTGCACAGTTCGTACCCATAGGGATACCAACAATTTGTCTATAAACGGTCGTTCCGTACCTGACGAAAATATTATCTAATAGGAAGATGAGTGCTTCACAAATTTCTTGGCAAGTCCACATAGTGTAATTGTCTAAACTGCCGTTAGTCAAAAACGCTTTAATATTATTACAGTCCAAAAATGTAGTATTTTCCCTTGCGATTGTTTTTTGAATAAGAGCAATAAGCTTGTCTTTGATAAGGTGATGTGGTAAGGTTGTGTATAGTGTAGAGAAGTCATAAGTGCTAACAGATGGAACTTGACGCTTATTGCAAATTTTATCAAGAACGTCTCCTGAACTTTTAATAGACCAAAACAAATTAATCCCAGAGTTTTCATAATTTGTATCACATTATTGTTTAACTAGATCTTTAACGGCAGTAAGACAAGAAGTTAAAAGTTTGGAGATGTTTTGTGGTGGTAAAGTTCAGAATGCATTTCCAATGAATAAAGGACAAATAAAGAATCGAATATTAAGTGTAAGGTTAACATGAAATATTGCTCAGGTAGATTAAGAACGTGGTTAAATTAATTCAAGCACACACTTAAGCATATCCTCAGCCTACAAATGCATCGGAAACCTCACTAAGCAACTATATTTGTTTCCATATCATTTTGAAATAAGTGTCGATCACTATAAGTTATATATAAAGCAAACACGATCATGAACGTTAGAACATTAGTTCTGTATATTACGGCCGGTCAGTTCTGCTAATAAAAATTATAACAAATAACTATACAGGCCCGTAGCCACAATGAGGCACACAGAGGCAACTGCCTCGGTAGAATTTTTAGAATGTACATATCTTACATATATTGATAAACTGACACAAATGTCTTGCTTAAAACTGAAATCTTGTCAGGGACATGCACTAAAACGCAGGAAATCGCATGAAGAAATTGCACAAAAAATCGGAGTGTGGGTGGTGTGAAAGGTGCATACCACCTTACCTCCATGGAAAGGGATTTGCCTCGGTTTACTTTCAGGGCTGGCTATAGAGATGATTTGGCTAACTTGATAGTGTTAGGGTTATCTAATCACTAGGCCATATTGTCTACTGACCGTTCGAAGTCGGTATGCCTCTCTTCAACACGCGCTGTGTTGCGTATTGTCCTTTTCATTGTATATTTAATTTGCTCTTTATCTGTGGTGCAGTGCGAACCTACGGAGTCATCGCGACGGGGTGCCGTGATTCTCATTTTTAACATGCCTATTTAATAGAATATGACCAAAGTATTTTTACAATGTTTCAATGCATCGACTAGACAAACAAAACATCTTCAATAATAATCGGATTTCCTTTTTCAAATTGTTCTAAATATCGTGACTGCACATTTGATATGCACATTATGTTTCTTGTTATATTATGCTGAAGCCATGGCCTTGCTATTCCAATAAATATAAACTAAGTTCAGTATTGCGTCTCTTTCATAGCTCATCTTCAATAATTAAACATTGTTAAGGTTTTATTTTCGGTGTGGGTAAACTTTGAGCGGTAAAAATGAATGCTATGTGGGACTACTGTATTGGGTACAGACGTGTAATAAAACAAGCGAATATAAAGAAAATACTGTTATTTTGGTTGGGTTTCGAAAAATGGAATGTGTAATCTAGGAGATCATCAATAGTATCAGCTGTTGATAGTTTTGCTTCATTTGGGTTTCAATCTCGGAGTAAGACAACATAAGTAAAAGATACGTTTATGAAAGTCATTACTTGCGGGAATGCGTTTCGAATAAATAAGATTTAGAAGATTTGTGTTTTACCTAAAATGCACATTATATTCAAAAATGGTATGAAATGAGATATTTAGAACTCGCAGAACACAATAAATATAACATGAGGGTCAAAATGGCCCTGAATGTCTTATTTGATCATCTTCGCAGGTGAAACAATTGTCAAACTAGCTTATAATTTCATAACAGAATTAGATCCACAGTCGATAGCACGCCATCGCAAATTCCGGGTTCAGTAATGTATATATGATTATAAGGTGGGAATCTCAATGGTTTTTCAAGTTATGACCAAGGGATTATGTACACAGGGGAAGGGATGGACCCCGGTGTCAATGCTTGATGGATGGTTGTATCCATCTGTTCATGCACAGTAAGTGTTTATATGGTTATAGGGTGGGGATCTCGACGTTTTTTTAGATTATGACCCAGGGGCTATGTCCCAGGGGTGGGGATAGACACCCGAGGGCCGATGCTGGTTGGATGTTTGTATCGTCTGTTCATGCCCTTTAAATGTATATGTGGTTTTATGGCGGGAAACTCAGCGGTTTCCAAGGTATGACCCACGTGCTATGAATCCGGAAGTCTGTCCTATCAATTTGTTTTTAAATCAAACGTAAACATGAATTCACACCATCACATCAATTCAGGATGAGCAATTTCACTACCTCTGGCATAATGCTTCAAGACAGCATCGTGTGTGTAGAACTATTTAAGACGTAATTGCACTATTTGAGTTGTGCCTCCTTTGTTTAGGTTTAAGTAATACCTAGAAAAAAACGTTTCCCTGCTTATTCGTCCTTATTCTCGATACAAAATGCACACTCTTGATTGCTTAACTCGCCATTTTTAACTTTAATCATCCAAATGATGTATTGGGAACTCTTTTGGTGTTTGTTTATGTTAATTAATTATAACTGGCATAGATGGTAAAGCGAATGGAGAAATGTGACAAATCGATCAATGAAGTGTAAAAATAAAAAGTGACCTCATTCAATGTAGTGGCTTTTTTACATGATACATACTCCCCTATTTTTTTTTCTCTTTTTCTTTTCTTTTGGAAAACGCTATATCTTTTGGTTGATCTGTGTTTGAACGTGTTTTACGGAGGAAGTAGGAAAATAAATGATGTAATGACACCTAAAGTAGACTTTTCTTAAACTAATTGTCAGACAATATCTACCATCTGCAATGTTACTAGTACCTGTTTCATGCAACTGTAGTGAGGTAACCTTAAGATCCCTATCCCGCCATAAACAGGCAAATTTTACAAAGAATGTACATCGTTTCTAAACCTACTGACGACGGAATTTATATATAACTTACATATTTTGAGATTCCAAACTATATAGATACAATATAAACTGCTTTAACCAACCAGGACAGACACCAAAACTCCGTCGAACTAATAATTACCAACTCATGATTCATTCTCTCATTTTCATCACGAATGTTTTAATAACCCATGAATAAATCCATACTTTTAATCGCAAAATATACATTATTATATGACCTGAGCACATGGACAGAGTTTTGATAAGGGTTTTGTAGTGTAATGTTGCCGTTATTTGGCGGGTTAGTTTCTGTAATGAGTGTAGCTACATTGAGTTGGTGCTTTATTCCGAATGTTGATGCAATGTTGAGATTGTGCAAATGGTACCGTTTATAACATTACGCCAAAACAAAAACTATCCATTTTTTCTTTCATATTAGAATAAATTAACATTTTAACATGTTTAAAGTGTGAAATATAGCATCTGTGACATTTGGACTGTATTTTCGTGTAAAGCTTACATTTGCACCAAAAAGAACATAAACACCCAAACAAGATTGTTTAGAACGTGTTGTTAACGAGTTACCCATATGATTCATACACTTTCGTGTAATGTCACATTTTGATTCCTAATATAGATGGAATTAGTCGAGCGATTGTGGACTACCAGCATGTGTATTTGTAACCATATGACAGAAAGTATCTAATCTGAGAAACTTAGTGTAGTTTAACGGCTCCTCAACATATACACAATTATTTAGATCCGCCCCAGAAAAATTGGAATCCGGAAATCTGACCTACTCTTACTGGCTACTAGATTCATACTAGATTCATATGGTTCTTAATGGTAAACCCCGATACACGGGACCGCCCGGTTCACGTATCCATACGACGGGTATCCATACGACGGACTAGGCTAATGGAATGCGTCTTGCTCAAGAACACACCGACAAATGTCAGTGATGCCGGTGAGGCTTGAACCCGGGTTCACCGGATTTCAGTTCAATAATTCTATCCAATGGGCCACGCCAGCTGCATACAACTAACAATAGCAACAATATAGGTCATTAAATCTGTATGGCGAAGTAATACTTGGAACGAGTTGTTTTGGAGAAGTACGACGAACTTTTGAGTCTTTTTGTTTCGACGATGAGCTTGTGTGGCGTCCTGGGCCAAAACAGCCAGTTCCATGTATATTGTTCGTGCAATTCAATAACAGTTTTATTGCATACTTGTTTTCGATAGATGTGAATTGCTGATAAATTATATTTCATTGTATTCGTATTATTTCTTTTGACGGAGATCAACCCAGCGTTAGAATGCAATAATATACATCATTATATTGTCCTATACTAATATCAAAATATTTTATATCCATGTTATATACATTTACCTATATATATATAATCTATTATAAGGAATAATGAAATTATTGTCGCTTGAGAGAAGCGAATTAGACGATAATTAATTTCCCTTCATGTGAGTGATTCTCATAGGGGGCGCACTCTCAGTGGAGTGCACGTGGCGTGTAGAACGCCAGCTTTTGCCATTCAGCGTTGGCTGACTGACCAGTTAACACATTCAAATTTTAGATTCTTAGAAAATCTTGTTGCAGTTACTTACATATTATGGATTTGAAGACATTTCAGGATATTGATGTAGTCCGGGCTGTATTGGTTCCATTGACTGAAACGTTTGAACTTTTGATAGTTAAAGGTCAAGTCCGAGATCTTATCCTGAGTGATACCTTGAATAAAAATGTTATCGGATACATGTTTCCCATACGTGGGTTTTTCGCGGACGGCTCGGTATCACATTGATGGGGCTCTGTTTAAAGTACGACGTGATTGGTGGAGCTGGTGCAGTAAGGATGACATTTTATATCTTAGAAATGATAATATTTGTTTAATACAGTTTATGCTTAATTTATCATTGAAAGTTGCTTAAGTAATTCAGTCGAAGGAACGTGTATTATATAAGGGAGAATACTGGGTTGGTTGTATGCTAAAATAGTAGATATACTTACTTATTCAGTAATCGGGAAGTATTGCGTTTGCTTTATATGTACTGTATAGTTCGCGTAAGCGATCTGGATTCAGTTTGGCATATGTCATGTGACAATAGACATAGACTGGCGGAAATCTGTGATGAGAGATTGCTATATTTTATAGGTGTAGTTTCTTATGTATTGTATTATATGTTGAAGGTAATGTGTGTTATTAATTAATGTTAATAAGGTCAGTAAGTCGGTCGTCCAATGGCTTATACCAATAAATAATAAATATACATTTATAACGTATGTGTTGTTGTCGTATTACTCCTATGAGAATGGTGAG
Source organism: Cyrtodaria siliqua (assembly GCA_037043455.1). Classification (NCBI taxonomy): domain Eukaryota; kingdom Metazoa; phylum Mollusca; class Bivalvia; order Adapedonta; family Hiatellidae; genus Cyrtodaria; species Cyrtodaria siliqua. The sequence goes on along the minus strand of JAWPHD010001590.1, from coordinate 97,125 downwards.
TGTTAAGAAGAGAAATGAAATGACCGTTATCTATAATACTACTTCGTTGATTTCCGTAATCCGGAAACGGAAATATATTCGACAGTTCCATTTTGTCATCCATTCGCAAGGTTCTGAATGGTTATGGTATTGACCGACAGTGTGCAAATTGGTTGGGTGCGTTTAGGTAAATTAACGAGTTCATAAATAGTACAACGGTCAATTTCGATTATTTGGAAAACTCACAAAAAATATTGTTCTCTTTATAAAAGGGCTGGTGTGGCCCAGTGGATAGCTCAGTGGTCTTGAAATCCGGATGACCCAGGTTCAATCCTCATCGGCGCCACTGAATTTCGTCGGTTTGTTCTTGGGCAAAACACTTTCCCTTAGCCTTGTCGATCGACTGAGTTTGTAAACCGGACGTTTCACGTGTATCGCAATCTCTCCCCCACACACCAGCACGTTACAGAACCATAGGAAACTATTTGTTAGTAAGAGTATGGATTCCCGGTTCCTGTGTATCCTTTACACTTTATCCTCTCTCTTGGGCAACACTAAATAACATACAATGTGTTGATGAACCGTTAAATAACATTCAGTTCAATTCACATGATACATATCTTACAGTGACCAGTTTTTACATAGAGATAAAGAGCACTTACTAAAATGGCGGATCGCTATTTTGCATTTCAAATGTGTTGTCTTTAAAAACAATGACGAAGGTAACATTTTCAAAATTGTGGTACAGCATTAGTGGCTATTTAATAAAAATAAAAATAGCGCGCCAAATAACGGCAAAATTACACTACAAAACTGTTTATCAAAACTCTATCCAGATTTCCAGGTCGAAAAATGATATATATGTGCCACTTAAAGGTATAGGTCTATTCACGGGTTCTTAAATTACTTGTGACTGAATATGTGTAAGAGTAATTATGAGTTGTTAACTCTTAATTCGACGCTCACAATTTGGGGTTTGGCCTGGCAGCTTGAAGCCGTTTTTATTACATGATGTATATACAGTTTGGATTCTCAAAATATGCAAGTTATACCTCATCGTTATTAGGTTTAGAAACGGAGTACATATGTTGTAAAATGTGGCTGTTTTTGTCGGGATAGCTTCTATAAAATGACTATCGTTTTACTGTCGAGTTATGGAGGCACGTAATGTGAGATAAAGTGACAACAGACGTCTTGTAAGACTATACTTATACTGTGCTATTAATACATATTTATGTAGGATACCATTAAAAATGTACCGACTTAATTACTTTGTCAGGATCAGTGGATCTTATGTACTTTTGAATGTCCTTGTAAAATGTATGTTAATCCACATTCAAAGGCGTTTACTGTTAAAGGGACTAGAGGCGATCTGAAAGAGTAACTGGTGTGTGTTTGTCAATCAAACTACAACATTAAGCAATATTTCATATGCAATGTAAACATGCACTTTGCATTAGCCTTTAACTATTATTTATGAAATGTTTCCTTGGGAACCTCGACGGTTTTGTATTTTGTTAAGTCATACATATTAATTCATATAGGGTTCACGTTGCTGTTGTGTATATATTTAAATAACAGCTCAGTTAGCTAACAAAACATGAATTACGTGTTTTCTTAACGCACCATACGAATTGATATTAAAAACTGTAAGCATAAACTTTGGTTCTTGGTTCCCCGTTCCATATTCGAATCGAATTTGGAACCAGAAACTGGGATCTAGGAACTGGTTCCTGGTTCCCGGTTCTTAGTTCCCGATTCGAACCCAATGATAAATGAATAATATCAGTTTGAATTTCATTTTGCAAATATTCCAGTTTGATGGAAAGCAACATAAAAACTAGCCAACTGAAACATATTATTATGGCTTTATTTGTAATTGGAATAACATTTATTTCTTCCATATCGTCTCCTTTCGCTTTAAAGCAAACCAGGGAGTACGTTATATAACGTACTCCCTGAGCAAACATATACTATTTCACAGACATACTAATAAATAACGTTCTCTGTTGCTTTTACATAGCTGTACTGAAAGTGTTGTTCAACTGGCCAACAAAACATCTTATATTGTTAAGAGCCACTCCAAAATAGTAAACTTGTTTTTCAAGAGCTTGTACTCGAGTTCAGGACTTTAATATTCGTAATCTTTGTATAATTAAAAAGCTACTCATTCAGGATTACCGTTACCATAAACGTCGTAAAAACTTTGCAACATTTTATTATCGTAACCCTGATCTTTTTTCCAAATATAAAAGTAATTTAAGGACTCCTCTGCGACAAGGACTATCACAACCTGACTTCTATGGTGATGTGATTTATAAACTTCGTAAGATTCTTGGTCATGATCATTTTCATGCTATCTTTGTTAAACTTGTTAAAAAGTTTATCAAAAGAGGTTATGACCGTATTATTTTGCAACGTACTGCATGCTTGGTGGTGGACCCTTTTACAGTTCGCCACTATGCTTTCCTCTTTAATTGTACGATGACCAGACAGGCTGTGGACGCTATGATGACGCCTACCTAAAGCCCATTGGGACGGTGGCGTTTGATGTTTGTCTATGATCTTTCTTGTCGTGCATGTATACTCTTGTTGCTCTGGCTTCTGCCAAGTCATTGAGTACCTTTATTGTGGCTTTCTAGGCTATTGTTGTTTTGTATTATATTTACACGAGCATATTTGTGTTTTACTTATATTGCCTATTGATGCTGCCTTGTTGGTTAGAGATTAGATCATGGCGGGGATTTCTTTATTTACACTGTCCTGATTTAATGGGATGACAGTAGGGTAAGTGTGAGGTTTGGTGCACCCTAGAACCGGTTTAAACCCCAGTGGCCTACTTTGCCGCTGACCGTTCAAAGGCGGTAGCCCTATTGTCAACCCTTTTGTGTCGTTTGCATTTATTTTTACTTTTGCCTTCTTGTTTGTCTGTTTGCGTGTTTGGTTCTGTGTTTTGTGTTTGACTGTCCTCCTTGAATGCTACTTTCCCTGTCCGATCTTTTTATATTTCTTTAACGGCATATCGTATAATTTCGAGCCGCCTTAGAGAGGGGACTCCAGGGCCGTGCTTTACTCTTACTACAGAATAGATTCCTTTTATTTGTTTAGGTGTCTCGGAGGATACACGGTACTGTCCAGTTTACGTCTACACCCGAAGGACGAGGGTAGAAAACGCGTACAAACCGAAGTAACCCAGGGGTGACAGTGGTCGTGTCTCGTACTCTTCACCGCCAGATTCAGGGTGTAATGCTAAATCCACTGGACCCTACCCCCAGTGAGCGGTAGCAGATACAGACGCATAATCGCTCCACTTTTACTATCGTATTGGGGATAATACAATCCTGTATATGAGAACGGTGATTACAAAATATAGTGACATTCTCAATGTTAACATTCAAAAAAAAAAAGATCTAGTGTGTGTGCAAATGATAAAAACCTTAGTTATATGACACGTTTGAAGGACAGATTTATCAAATATCACGGCTCGCTATATATTACATATTGCTTTATACTTAAAGGTACTGTAGACGATCGGATAGAATTATGGATATCATTCCAAATACAAATGAAACGTTTATAAATGTTTCAGTTTTATATGTAAGATGCATATGCACTAAATTGGACCTTACGCTCCGTCCGTTTTAATTATTGTTAACGAAATAGTTCGGTCCAGAAAACTCAGCGACTCGGCTGGATTTTGTTTTATAAATCATTAATATTACTTCATATAATGGTTTAATGCGCTAATAAATGTCATCACAAATTCCTATACTTGCTATATCCCTTTCCTTTTATTTAAATGAAAGAATTACATTTAGGTCATAATAAACATTCAACAATTTTTTTACCATGGAGTTTTGTTTACTTATTTATTTCAGTGACACGTACATATTTTACAAAATATGACATATATAGAACATATAGGTAACATAGAATGTACATATATAAAGCATATAGGCCACATTAATAAGCATGGGTTTTATACTTCACCATGAATTTTGCATTGTGCATAGGTTGCTATCGGGTAATAGCAGTTTCGAATTTCAAACCAAGGCAATGTTTTAAGACCCCTAGATCTTATATTTAGGCAGTTATCACAGTCATGATGACCTTGACGTTTGACCTACTGATGTTCCGTTAAATATTTCTTTAGAAGGTACGTTGTATCACTCTCCACCCAGAGTTATCGTTCCTAGCACTCACATGTACCTCTGCTAACTACTAAATTACAAGATTTTGGTAAAACCTGTTAAATTGGAATAGTTTTGCCTGAAACATATTTATTTCTTGTGTAAATATAATTTTCAGAATATCTGCAAATTAGATGTTGCAAGATTTGAAATAATGCATGAAAACAATTTAGTTTTAATCGGGAGTATTTTAATACAAAAATAATACGTACTTAGGTCTCCGCAATCGATACGCATAAACCGAAGCTCGATAGCAGAAAATTACTAAAAAAAACTCATTAAACTATTGGATATAGGTCTATATTTATCTTTGCGGATTACGCAACAGGATTTTTTATAAACATCGTCATAACTTTTTAGAATAATCACGTGACCTAACCGTTCGCCCTACTTTCTTTGACGTTGGCAGAGTCAATGTTATGACTCTGGTAGAGACTGACGTTGTATAATAAAATGTATCACATATCATGTGGTGTTGGAGTGTAATTATAACACTATTCAATATTTTCGATATTCCACTAGTTGTATAACATAACGTTAATGACGTCATGGACGCGTTAATGACGTCATGGACGTCACGTAAATGTACGTTTTCTGACGTAATGTGACGTTATAAGTTATGTAATAAACAGAATCTAACATTCGTTCTCATTCATTATTGAATTTTTTAAACTCGTTAGCAAAAATGATATAATGCTCGGCAAGGGCCTCGCATTATATCAGGGCCTATCAATTTCTAGTCAATACCTACAGCTGTTCTGTCCAACCGCTACGTAGTTACTCACATAATCAGCGTGATCCTATAATGCACTTACAAATAGACGGAACAAGGACATTGATAGTGTAGAATTACAATGTTTGCACATGAGTGCAATATCTTCACGTACGTAGCTAACAATGACATGTCGATATTATCAAAGCTATATACTTTGCCCTTATCTAAGGTCATTTCACGGGCCGCTTTGTAAATACCGCATTTATTATGGCAATTCACCAAACAATTACACACAGCGAGGTATTATCCATATTAAGATTTTCATATGATAGCCAGGTTACACTAAACATTAACACGACAAAGCTACCGACGACGTAATTTAGTTTAAACATATTTATTTTACATCGATTGCGAAACAAGTTATTGCAACTTAGATTAATCACTCTCGATGGCTTCCTGGGTAGACCCAGTACTAAGCAATGTGGATTAATTATCTTGCTCAAGGATAAATAACGTGGCCGCGGCGAGGATCGAACCCACGACCTCTCGATCTGGAGTTCGGCGCTCTACCACTGGACCACGCACTCCATGACAAGGCACACAATCATTCTATACACTCTTGCACATTAGGAATAATCCGGCAAAAGAGAATTCCTCGTTTAAAGGGACACACGGCAATCTTGATTTTTTAAAAACTCACGGGGTCCCGTTAGTTTTTCTCTAAACTTGCATTTGTTCAATCATTAATATTAATTGTTTTACATATTATTAATAATAATATTGCACCAATAATATATTTAAAAAATTGGTAAAATAACGAAGACAATTTTTATTTAATTATATGCAAGCAGTTTTAAAGTAAAAATGACGCAGAATAACTAAATCGAGGAGCAAATTAAATGTTTGAATAAAACTCAAGATTGCCATGTGTCCCTCTAAATCCGTTACTATTATAGAACTATCACATTCATGAGAGGGGGATAGTAAGAATGCTCACACTGAGGATATGTTTATCGTCCAAGGCGAAGCCGAGGGTGATGATCAACTCATGAATGTGATATTTATTTTGTTATATCGAAATCTCCTCGTACCAAAATAAGGTCAATTTTCTGTACAGAGTGCACGTTGCCGGTTGTTTGTTTTGTTTGTTTCTTTGTTGTTGTACTTTTTAAATAGGTTTTTTCCCAAAAAGTTGCTATGAAAGTTATATTGGAAATAACGTAACTCGGAAAATGAGTGGTAGTTTGTTGAACTCGGTAAAGTACTTTTGAAGTTATGATGAATTAAACATAGCAATTTCACCATACTGAGCTAGTGACGTCTCCGAAACAGCGCGCAATAAAGCTGTGCATGTGATAATTTTTTACTCCTGTTATTTACTATCAACCTGTGTGTACTATCACCCTCGCGTCAGATAATATGTGAGTTAGAATAATATATAATTATAAATATCACATTCCTGAGATATTGATTATCACCCTCGGATTGGCCTCAGGCGATACTTGTATCCTCTGGGTGAACATTCTTCTTTCTGTCACTCTCTCATGAATGGGATATTATTTTATTATACTGAAATCCCCTCGAGCCAAAACAAGGCTCAACTTTAGTACAGATTTCACTCTGCCGGATGTTTTTTTTTTGTTTTTTTTCAAAAACAACTTTTTTCAAAATGTTTCTATGAAAGCATACTATTGGATTGGAAATAACTAAGAAAATGAGTGCGCATGCGATACGTTTTTTATACTGTTACCCTGCAATATCACCCTGGCATCAGATCATAAGCAAGAACAAAGGAAAACCATTAGAGCTATGGTAAAAGTTTGATTTATGTGTCTCTTATCATAGCTAGGAGCCCTGCCGTAGCTCGTCCGATGATTGTATGTCCTTAATTGTTCGAAACTATGTCTCCCTATAGACATATATATACATGATTGTAGATATAAACTCAGGAAGTACTTATATAATAAACCTGAAGGTCTGAGCCTAAACCGTGCTATAAATGCCGATATATTTCAACCGTGCTATAAATGACAGATTCGGCAGTATACCATGCTCTACTCAATTTTAAGAGCGCGCAGATGTAATGTTTACACACAACCTGTCAATCAAAACGACTAAACGATTTCCAAAACAGCACTCCTTGGCATTGCATTTGCCCAATAATATACAAAGGCGACTGGCTGCAATAATCAAAACATGGGTCATGCTCAGACAGCGTGATAATGCTATTTCTTGATTGGATCGAGCTGTTATTTTCACTGAAAACTGCAACAGCCTACAACGTCTTGCACACGCGTACTTGGATAAATGTCTATGGTACAAAATATTTAAAGCATATTTGTCTCATATGCGATTTATACTGCACTCTCGGCCCTTCGGCCCTCGAGAAGCAGTATAAATCGCATATACTCGAAAGATTATGCTATAAATATTACTTATTATACCACAATAGCCTAAATACACACTATGCATCGTGTAATACCCGAGGATATACACAGCATATGTTCGTTATTGTGGTATAAATACAATATAGCATGAGTCTTGCACGTGTACGGACGACAATGCACTCGCTGACGCTCGTGCATTATCTCCCCGTACACGTGCAAAACTCATGCTCTATCCTATACTTGTACCATAGCTCTAATGATTTTCCTTTGTTTTTGCTTATGATATAATTTTCATAAACCTGAAGGTCTGAGTCTAAACCGTGCTGTAACTGCCGGTATATTTCAGCCGTGCTATAAATGACAGATTCGGCAGTTATACCATGGTCTACCCAATTTTACACTCGCGTAGTTGTAATGTTTACACACAACCTGTCAATCAAAATGTCAATTACCGGCATTGAATGGCTATAGTACAAAACATTTTAGCATCTTTTTCTCGTATGGACTTTATATAGCACACTCGGGCCTGCGGCCCTCGAGAGGCAGTATAAATCGCATATACTCGAAAAATTATGCTATACATATTACATATTGAATGACTTACAATAAACTAAATAAGACTAAATAAGACAATATGGGTGTGATTTGCATATTCAGCAAGGCATGTATTCATTTTCATTTAAACAAGTAAAAATGACTTCTGTTGGCGGTCTGTTGGGCGGTAGGACGCACCTTGGTTCCTGTACAATTGTCTTATAATTCCATGAAAGAAGATATGCGTTGATATTCCACCATATGACACTAGTATCCGTGAATACCGTCCTTTTGGTCCTGGTTCACAAATGAATAGTGGTGTAAGGCACTATGACAGGCAGGAACACAGCATTTAACATAGATTATCCTACCGCACCAACAGCTGAAATATACAGAAAAGTTCTTCAGCTACATGTAAATAGATTAATAATTCTTACATTATATAATCAATGGCATATCAGATATTCTACGTCAATCGTTGGTAGGCCGGGTGGGGCTTACTATTTTACTTTTCCAAATCTGAGCTATGGTGTATAGCGATGTGTCTTGCTTACAAACAAACATCGATGGCTTATTAAAGCTACACAGTCCCTATAAAAACAAATCATTTTAACGAAAGCAAATAGCGCGTATCATTAGCTAATGTTGCTAGCATGAGATTGTATGTTTTACATGTTTTGGGTATATACAGGTTTTGTTTGCGTTTTAACAGTAGAACGTGGCTATCGCTTCAGTAATTACGAAACTTAGTCTATGGCGCTTCACCTGGAATATGGATATAGGACACGGTTTATATAGGTACATGGTCTGTCATAGCAAAATCGATTGCGGAAAAATCATCCAGAACACATAATCAATTACCTTCAAATAAGCAAAATTCAAACACATAGATGTGAACAAAAAGTTTACACTGTATTATACCAGATGCAACAATACACACAAACAACTAACATTCGTACCTTATATTTTAAACTATAATCCGTGTAAATCCACGACATATATTTGATGAACACATGTATATATGTCAAAGAACTAGCGACATAAGCGGCATCATAAACAGGGTAGTATTAATAGGTTTGTCCGGCGAGGACACGTTTACTTTATATCATTTCAGGATCTTACATGAGTACTTATTCCTTATTGAATTTATTAAACGAGTTGGCAAAATGATATAATGCGATATAATGCGAGTCTCTTGCCGATCATTATATCATTTTTGCTAACGTGTTTAATAAATTCAAAAATGAATGAGAACGAATGTTAGATTATATTCATCACATAACTCACAAATCGGCTTTTATTCCATTTTGCCTGTCGCTTTAACACGCGAAACCGACCTAAACCGTGGGGATTGGATCATAGTCATTATCGTGTTTTTTTTGACAGCGCATACTAGGCCAATTTGCATACTTATATAAGTAGTGGTATATCGAAAATATAGAATGGTGTTATTTCATTCCCACACGGTAAGTTATGTGATAAATATATATATCTAATTGTATGCGTTAAGCTAGCCGAACTTACTACAAAAAATACCTATTTGCAAGAAATATTGATATGTTAATGAGTTATGCAAAATTACTTTTTGCCAATCGGGTAAGAGCGGGGTTTGGTGCACCATAGAACCTGGTGATAAACAACAACAGCAGCCATTGAACGTTCCAAGGCGGCAGCCTTATTCTCAACCCTTTTATGTTTGTGCTGTCATATACCTTGTATTTACCCTTGTAGTTGTTGTTTGTTTCCATGAGTGTTTTGTACGGTGTTGGGTTGGGGCCAGATACAATGTCGCATTGTCGTGGGTGACAATGCGACACCCGACAATGCGACATCGCGACATTCCGATACGACAACTCGACATTGCGATACGACAACGTGACATTGTGATACGACATCGCGACATAACTGTCGCCAACGCGACATAACTGTCACGATGTTTTGGTTGACTGTTGTCCTTGGATAATAAATTTCCTGTTCGACTTTAACAAATAACTTTATCTGTTGTGCCTTGAAAGGGACACATGGCAATCTTGATATTTTAAAAACTCGCGGCGTCCCGTTAGTTTTTCTCTTAACTTGCATTTGTTCAATCATCAATATTAATTGATAGAAGAGTTCAAAACAAATTGTTTTTACATATTATTGACTTTTGATAATACCGCACCAATAATATATTAAAAAAAGTGTAAAATAATTAAGAAAATTGAAATCTGAAATTTTTATTTAATTTTATGCAAGCAGTTTTAAAGTAAAAATGATGCAAGATAAGTAAACCGAGGAGCAAATTTTAATGTTTGAATAAAACTCAAGATTGCCATGTGTCCCTTTAAAATATTTTTCCATTATCTTCCATACAGTCAGGAATATACGTACTGTATATAAAACAAATAATCGCGTATACGATATAACTATATTAGATTGAAGAATGGGTAGGGTAACAAGTGCTATTGTAATGAATTTGCATGTTGCATGTTGACGACCTTTGGCCAAATACTGGTAGTTTACTGCGTGTACCTCCCTAAATAAGGCACTATGAAAGTACAATCTAAGACTATTATTCGTATTAATATATTAATCCTATTCATTGTTTGAGTAGTTATAACTAAAACATGTTTATTTAACGGCAACAATAATTGTAATCGGAGATTTGATATATGTACCTTTAAAATGTTTAACATGTGATAATGAATGAGAAACGACCAACGTAAGGAAGGAAATACCTAGGGAAGACACCAAATAATACTTCTCAAGCAAGCGTGCAGTAGGACTGACTATCTGTATAACACAAAAGTTTAGCACGACATTTTAGGAAGGTGATTAAATATATGAACATTAATATAATTGTTTGAAGATATTGGAAATGCCAGGTAAGATGTGATTTGTAAAAAAAAAAGAGTGATATTTTATTATTTACTATGCGAAGTATCAGAATTACATCCCATATATCGAAAACAACTTGTTTCATTATTCAAACGTATTGCTTTGAACACATTTGGCATTGACAAGAATTTCCCATTATGTCATTGTTTAAGAACCGCTGAAATGAGTTCACAAACTATCGTTATTCACAAGCAAAAACATTGCGAATTTTGTAATTTTTAAATTACCACCATTTTAATTGAAATGAGAACAATTTTCGATAACCTATAAATGCATGTTCCCATCCTATTTGCTTTATTTATCACCGACTTTGTTTACGCATGACTTTGTAGCATTCTTATTGGACATATCTAAAGTTATCTATGTCACTTTATCATTGACCCCTAACATACACGACTTTGTATCTCGACTATGCACTGTATGTGCTAAATTTATTTTGCTCAGTGTATTATTATATTGCCTTTGTCACGGTACGATATATCGAGTTCTTTTTCATGAAAAAGAGATAAATTCTTTGAATTGAGGTCCTTGATGACCTTGGCACTTACTTACAATATATATGGGTGCATTGCGTTACAAATTCAGTCTGACCGAGAACAGCACAACCGACAGGCAAGGTAAGCTATTGTTTACTAGCATAAAGCAAGATTTGCGCTGTCTGGGAGCCAGGTGAATATTAGTGTGGGTATGTTTAGTTATGTAACTGGTAGGAGAAATTATCTTAGTGTGGATATGTTTAGTTATGTACACTGGTTAGAAGAAACATATTAGCTCTACTGGCCGCAGGCTAGAAAAACGTATGTAATGGCGAATTGTCGGTCGTCGTCCGTCCGTCCGTCGTACGTTAACTTTTCCATTGTTTACGCGATTTGATTTTTAATTTGATCTTTGCAAAACTTTGTCAGTGTCTTTATATCAATGAAATCTCGGATGAGTTTGAAAACCAATCAGATGAGTAACACAAGAATTATGGCTCTTGTTTTACTTAAAAATGCAATATTCAGTATTGTTTTAACTCTATAATCTTCATTTTATATTGGATCTTTACCAAACTTAATCAGATTGTTAATATTAATGAAATCTTAGACTAATTCGAAAACCAGCTAGTTCGGATAAGTAACTGCAAAGTTATGGTCCTTGTTTTGCTGAGCAATGTCATATATTGTCTTGTGAACACTCTAGCAATTTCATTTTTTTATATTTACCAAACTTTGCCAGTGTCTTTGTATCAGTACAATCTCAAGTATACTTGAAAACCACTAGTTCGTATAAGTTATACAATAGTTATGACCCATGTTTTGCTGAAAAATGCCATTTTCTCAATATTCCGCCACGTTGCCGCTTTAAGAAATTAGGACTATTCAATCTGTCAGGTTTAAAGGTTTTGTGACTAAGTTCATGCCTTGAGCACCGTTGTATGTATTCCAGGTAAAATAAATTAGTGGCCGTTCAAATAGTGTAGAATAAACGAATGTTAGTGTAATATCTCTGACAGAACTTTATTTCAATTCAATATGCTGAGCTTATCATACGATGGAATAAACTTTATGTTTTCTAAATCTTTGAAAGACATCGTGCGTGACCTATCAGATAACTTTGTTTGAAACCAAATAGAGAGATATAGACCCTACATTTAGAAATCAATCAACGTGATGTTGGATGATTGTAAAATAAACCCGTTCAGGTTATATAACCCAAATGTATTTTTCTCATAGAGTTCAAAATACATTGTTTGACAATATTCCTAATTGTTGAGATCAATGCATATTTATTGAATTAAAATATATTAGACCGTGAGCCATACACTTTTTTGTTACCATCTCAAGGGACAAATTCTTACTAGTACCATGTTATTGAGTACCTTGTAGAGAAACAAAAAATCCATGATAGCAGTGTGAACAGGGTAGCTGATTCCTGTTATTAGAGTTATCTCCCCCTTTTAAGCAAAACTCTTGTTTATTTAAAAAATCGTTTTAGATGAAACTAGAAGAGCTACAGGTCTAATATTTTGCATGTATTATACATTTACTGTCCTCTACCAAGTATTTTAAAATGGTGACCCCAGGGTCAAATATGGTCCAGCCCCGGGGGTAACATTTTGTCATACAGTTATATAGGAAATCTTTAAAAATAAATAATTTTCTCTAAAACTGTAAGAGCTAGAGGTCCCATATTATGCATGAAGCATAAGCTTATGGTCCACTAGCAAGTTTGTTAAAATGTTGACTCTGGGGTTATATCTGGCTCCGCCCCAGGGGTCATATATTTACATAGAGTCATATAGAAACATCTTTAAAATCTCTTCTTTAAAAAAAACAATAGCCAGAGGTCTACTATTTTGCACATTGTACAAGCTTATGGTTCTCTACCACTTTTGTTTAAATCGTGACTGTGTCCAACTACGGCAAGGTTCTGGGGTTATTGAATTGAATTTGGTTTTAAGGCGCACCAACACATGAAAGGTTATATGGCGCCTAACAGGCATGAACATGCCAGGCTCATCCTCCATGTACATCGAGATAAAATATGGAGAATGGGCCTATGACCTTCTCACCCTGAACTGCAAAGTTGCTGCAAATTCTATTGTAGACACTCCATTTACGCTGGAGCCACGTTTATTGTTTTTCTGCCATTTCTCTTAGTGATGTGAGCGAGATGGCACCTGAAACAATGTAGGGGTCATGATGAAGACCTTTAATGAGCATTAACAAAAAAATGACAGAATGAATATGAATGGGGGGTGGGTGGTGGTCCTACCCCTCTGCATGTGACGGTGTGTTTGCAGTGGTTGTATTCTACCCCGACAACCACACGGGGGTGGGGTGTGGTGTTGGGGCGGTTCTGGGGTTAATGTTTTACAAAGAGTTATATAGGCAAGTCCATACAAATATTCTTTTTCTGATACTACAAGAGCTAGAGGTCTAATACGATGCAAGTAGCATAAGAGTATCGATCTCTACCAATTTATTTTGTTCAAATGGTGATCTTATGGTCAAATTTCGCCCGGTCCCGGGGATCACATATTTACATAGCGTTATGTAGGAACGTCTATAAACATCTTCTCTGAAACTACAAGAGCTAGAGGTGTAATAAGCTACATGTAGCTTAAGATTATTGTCCTGTACCAAATAATTTTAATCGTGTCCCTTGAATCAAGCCTGGAATCAAATTTGCCCTGTCCCGGGAGTCACACTATATAACATTGAATTATATAGGAAAACATATTCAAACAGCTTTTCGGATACTTCAGAAGCTAAATAATAGTTCGCATGTACCATAAGCTTATGATCTTCTACCTAGTTTGTTCAAATGGCGATAATGGGGTCAAATATGGCCACTACGGGGGTCAAAGTTTTACAGATTTATATAAAGAAATTGTTGTTGTTTCTTAAAACATGAGAGCACTTTGAGACAAGGCGAGTGGGTCTCTTGTTTATGGCTTGAACATGTACACTTTTCATAAAATCACTTCAAAAGATTTAAGCGAACTAAAATATATAGAGAATGTGACTTTTGATAACGCATTCCATTATGAAGACTTTACCATGTTTACAAGTCGAATATTGAATAAATCCACGAACTAAAATCACAAAGTAGACCACTGCATTTTCGACAAATTGCAAAAAAAAAACAGAAAGGAAAAGAAAAGGCATTTTACGGTTTAACTGTTGATTTTTAGGTGTTTGTTATACAAATGTTAAAATAACCAGTCAAATGGCGACAAAATTACACTACAAAAACAGTTTATCAAAACTCTATCCAGGTGTTCATCTCATATAATAATGCATATGTGTCGCTTAAAAGTATATGTTTATTCATGGGTTTTTGTAATAACCGTAATTGAATAAGTGTAAAATGAATTATCCATTTATTTATTTTTTTGTCTGGCTGGTTAACATGGTTAAAGCTTTTTATATTGTATCTATAGAGTTTTGATTCTCAAACGATGTAAGTTATGTATATACCTCGTGGTCAGTAGGTTTAGAAACGATGTACATATGTTGTAAAATGTGGCTGTTGTTGGCGGGATAGATACTTTAACTGCAATAGGACATGTATGTCGGATATAGCTTTTAGAGTAAACATCAGTAAACTAACCGTGATCACTAAATGTAATCTATCTCGATGCACTGGGTACCGATTCTTATTTGGAAGCGTTAAAAATATTTTTATATCTTATATGTATGTTATATTGTCACATTAAGCTATATTATTTAAATCAGATAATATGTACTGAGTATTCTTACTTGTCCTGTTTTATCCCAAGGCATTTATTGCCAAGTTTATCAAAACAGCAATGAGCTGGGTATATATAAGGCTTGCAAGCATATTGCAACTCGACATACATGAACTTGATGCTAACTCGCGTTGTGAACCCATCTTCTTGGATATAACCTTTATGACGGATTAACATTTTAGTTGTATGTATTTTAATGCAGTCATCCTGCTTGAGCGCATACAGCCTGTTGATGCAGTGGATAGCACGGGGTACTTTAAATTAAGAGGACCCTGGTTTAAGCCTCACCGGAGCCAGTGAATTTTATCGGTATGTTCTTGGGCAAGACACTTTTACCCTCGTCCGTCGGATGGGGACGTAAACCAGGCGATCCCGTGTATCGCTTTTTTTTTTCTCCCATCATGTTAAAGAAACATAGGTGTCTATTCGTCAGTGGGCAGGTTCCTAAATTCCTATATATCCAACCCCACACCCACCCTCACCACCCCCCACCACGCTAGGTTTGATGCTTACTATCCTAGGTTAATTCCATACTCTAAATGAAATACGGAGAACATCACTACCTATGTTTAGATACATATCCTAAGCAGGTGATATTGTAATAACTGCACCAATACTAACAAATAGTTGCCAGGGTAAGTAGTTAGTACAGTGTTCTGGGTATCACCCTAAACATATTTCTTCGTCGACGCCGTGTGGTTCCCGAGCAAGAATATGACCACTGCATATCCAGGCATAGGGGTAACATTTCCCCGAATTCTTGTTAATTTTGTCATTTTTGTTCATTATTTTCATCATGAAACCTGTATTGTTTCAGGTGCTACTTCAGTGGCGGCAGTTATCGTGGCTCCAGCGAAAAATGGAGTGTTTACTTGAGAATTTGCAGCAACTCTGCAGTTCTGCAGGTAAGAAGGTTCTGCAAATGTTTATCTAGATGTTAATAAAGAGTGAGCCGGATCGAATGTTCATTCCTGTTGGCGCCATATAACATGTTTGTGTTGGTGCGCCGTAATACCCCAATTCAAATCAATTCATCTTCGTCGATTCTTTTTTCAGTAACACAGAAATGGTTCGTGCAAATGCATATACATGTATACTATTTTTACTTTTCATATGCAGAATTCTTCATTGTGTTGTAATGGGTGGGGTGATTCAGGTGTAAAAATCCTTAAAATATGCATAAATTGTAATTTCCATTTCCTTTATCTAGAATCCTTTGGACTATGTGTCGTCTGTGCAATATATGTATATATCAGAACATGTTAATACTATTTATGTTGCAGTTACTTTGAGGAAGGCTTATACTTCCAGTTTGGCATGTGTCTCAACTTTTATCAGGCTTACTGAACACATATGTGCAATGCCATGAACATTGCCATGAACATTGCTTAGTACTTAATTTCATCAATATATCATAACAATCCCTTATTCATATTATAATATTATTTAAATCATGTAGAAAGGTTGTAAATTACTGATTCTTACAAGTTTACACATATATTGTAAGTAATATTAACTAAACTAAATGCATAGAAATGTGTCAATAGTGGGTGGGGTAAATTGACTTCTAATTTGAAGCAAAATAGAGATTTTAAACTAAATTCAGTGCTAAAAAAGAGCTTATTTACGCTTTATGTAACTCAATGAATTATAAACTTAAGTGCATCTTTAAAAAGTACATCAATAATTATTCACACAAGCATGACATTCAAACATGAACATCAAAAACTTATATGAAAGCGCTACAATGATAACCTATTAATGTTCGATTTTTTTTTATATAAGCTACCTGTTCCAGATTGCTATCATGGAAAAATGTAATCTATATACATTGCTCTTTTCAAAAAGTGATGGTAGAATTTGTCCCTTGAGTTGGTAACAATATCGAAAATTTTAGGTCCTGGCTCAAGGCCTATATGGTTTGAATCGTGTTTTACGTCATTTAAGCACATATTATGCCATTTATGACGGTCGATTTATTTTCTGGTTGAGGCAGACCACCCCCATCTTTCAAGGGTAGAACCAGTACTGTATATCTCCCGCCATCTATAAGAATCGACATTTTCTCACTTGACAAGTCGAACTCCCAGTGGGATTTGAACCTGCAGAAAATCCACGTGTCCGTATGAGAGACCACCACACTCTTTAACAACGCCGAGACGGGTCGCACCGGTTGAGGATGAATTAAATGCCTCAATAACTAACAAGATCACCTTGTCTTCTTAGAACGAAGGGGGAAAAGTTGGCATTTTGTTATTATTATTATTTTTTTTTTTTTTTTTAAAATTTTATAATATTAAATTTAAACAGATGCAACATGTAATTGATGGGTAAATATACACATATATGCGATATAAATATTATATTGTAAAGAGTCGTTCAACAAGTATAACTGTACTGGTATTGTATGATATATGTATTGTCTTGTATTATTGGTACAGACATGCGATATAAGATTAGATTGTAGACTGGGTCGTTCAACAAGTACAACTGTACTGATATTGTATAGTGACGAAGTCTGGCTAAATATTAGTATTTACGTTTATCATTAAACAATAGTTTTATTTTTCCCAGATACGTCGTTTTTGCACCACCTGATATGACACATTATGTGCAATCCATATCTTCCATCACAGATTATCATCCGCGATTTGCGGGTGATAACCTGTGCGAGATGATAACCCGGAACAAAGTGACGTCAATAACCGTTAATTAACTGACCTCATTAACGTGCAGGCCGTTTTGAACGTCCCTTTAAATTTCAATCCCGTTAACATGGATGCAGGAGAAAAGACGTTTGAATCTCTGGCCACTTTTATCGAGTTCACGGCAAAACATGTGTCAATAAAGTGCTCGATTCAGGTATGTTTTTGCTTGATTACTTTCTTGATATTTTAAAAAGAAATGCAACTGAAGTGCACATCCTTCTACAGAATGAGCTCTTTCCTCTGTCGCAACCGGTTTTTCGATCCATTCAGTACTTTCTGAGATTAGCCTTTCCAAATGTTCACGGTCATGTACACTTTCTTTCATTTCCAATACTTTGGGAGCACTATCCTAAGAAAGTCTGTATGAATTGAAATAAGCTTTATCAGTGGAGGAAAATGCCCACCTTGTAGGATTATGCGCGCTTTACTAAAACAAAAAGTTAAATATAAAGGAAATTTTTAAGAAAAAACATACGCGCGCTTTGTTAATAACATTTCCAAAATCGATAAAGAAACTTATAAAATAAAAAATAGATTTTGCTCTTTTTCCAGTACCCAGTAATAAATGATGAATGCATTAAAACTCTTCACTTTCCATTACCACACCTAGTAGATCTATAAATATTTCAAAATATTTTTTTTGTTTGTGTAGTTCAATTATAAATAAATTAAAACTCTCCTTTTCCCAGATCACAACTAATATCATCCCTCGAACAATATCAATACCGAGGTCCGTAGGACCGAGGTAGGACCTCGGTATTGATATTACCGAGGTATTGATAATGAATTCTCCGGATGATATTAGGTGCGATATGAAAAAAGGAGAGTGAAAATTTATATGTATCTCCCTAGATAAATAGCACAATGATATTACAATCTAGATAGATATAATGGTCGAACATGAAATGCAGCATACAAGGATCACAACCAACCAAACACCCGCTCAGAAACAAACAATAATTACAAACATGTATAAAAGTCAACATTTGACATCACAAACATAAAAGGGTTGACAACCTTGGAACGATCCGTGAAAAGAAAAACGCTGGGGCTTTAAACCAGGTTTTAGGGTGCAACCTCACTCTTATCCTGTTGTTATCCCAATAAAACGGGAAAGTTTTAATAAAGGTAATACGTCTAGGTTATATTCCCTAACAAACAAGGCAGCATTTATAGGCAATATAAGTATAATACATAAATGATCATGCCATTGATTGAGACATGCATTTGAAGTTATGGAAGGGAGAATTGATTCTGCGAGATCTCGAATAATTACTATACTCTTTCAAACAAACGTATTATAAGTAGATTACTTTCCACTAAATCGATAACACAACACGGTTCAATTAAGGACTTGCATCAGGTCACTTACAACTTTTTCTAAATGATGCAACTTGTATATCAAATGAAAAGTCTCATCAATAAATACTAATAATGATGATCTATTCGGAACAAAACACACAAACAAGGGAGAAAAGTAGCAGAATCGATTTTATTAAGTCTGTTCATGAGAGGTAATATAATTTCCAACAGGTCTCAAGCTCTCTAACACCGGCTTACGCGATATTCGACTTTATAGCAACAACACTTGGGCTTGATGATCTCAAAGGACCAGTAAGTAATAACACTACTAATTTGTTTTCGAAGTTTTGCAGCTGCCATACAGCACTTAACAAACGCTAATGTGAATGTACATTCACCCTCACGATCCCTACTAGCACCGGCTTAAACAATATTCTACTTTAAAGCCACTTTAAAACCACACTTATTGGGCTTGATGATCCCAAACGACCAGTATGTAATAACACTACTAATTTGTGGAGTTACAGTTTGCTATAAGTTAAAACATGTGACTAGCATAACCCTCGGTGCTGCCGGAAACGTTAACAATTCAGTATGACGCGACCTGAATTATGAAGGGCAATGTATATTAACGTATGCATTCACTTCCTAAAAAAGATAGCTGCAACACACGCTGATAAACTGTATTTCTACATCATAACACACTAGTCTGGAGGCACAATTAACACATATACGCATACATACATACAATTATATCTCATATGAGTGGGATCACACTTAAGAATTCATCCATACACAGCTATATTAAGACAGTGACAATGAAAGGTGCTGGATCTTGGGGATAATGTGAATTCAGTAAATATATTAAAGGGAGATAATTTGAACTCACTACGACAACTTCCGAAATTTGGGATCTCGTAAGAGAGTCACGTTCACAAAGCAGAATTATATACAGGGAGAACATATTTGCGAACTACCATTACGGCTCAATAGGCTCAATAGTATATGGATCGACTGGCAAGTCATACTTGCAGATGCTCGATCCTATACATAAGGATCACTGTCTCATAGATGGGACAAATTAGCCCTTCGGTATGACATTAAATTACAATCTAACCCTTCAAACCCAACTTTCGACACCGTTTTTATCCTAGTTATGAACCTCTTTTTGATCGAAAACCGAAGGCCATTAGACCATTTGGTCTTCGTATTAAACCAAAATTAAACACGGAAATCGACCTATATTTGATTGCCAAGTACAAAGTACGACAAATTCCACCGTGGACTTTGGAAACACCAACAATTATTTTTGATCTTTGTAATAGTAACAAATCCAGTACAGACCCTACTGTCTTTCAAAGTAAATTTAATGAAATTAAATCGAAATACAGTAACCTTCAACATATATACACAGATGGTTCTCAAGATGGAGAAAGGTAGCTGCAGCAGCTGTAGTTCACAAACACAACACAAAGAACCGCTTGACTGACAAGGCCTCTATCTTTTCAGCTGAACGTAAGGCAATTGAACTTGCCTTAAATTATATTCAAGAATCTGATGATGACCATTTTGTAATCTTTTCTGATTCCCTTTTATCTCTTCAAGCACTGGGTTAAATCAAACATGATAACCCAGTTGTGCTTCAACTTTTAGAAAAGTACAATTCTCTTATAGTTGATAATGTTATTATTTTCTGCTGGCTTCCAAGCCATGTAGGAATACGTGGTACTGATATAGCTAATAGTGCTGCTAAAACAGCATTAGGTTTACATATATCTAGTGCTAAATTACCTTATACTGATTTTAAAAGTTGTATTGACACATTTATTCGTAACTCTTGGCAAGCCGCTTGGGATTTGTCAGTTAACAATAACTTCATTCAATTAAACCGTTACTTGGAGAATGGCGTTCTTCTAGTAGACCCATTCGTCGAGAAGAAGTTGTCCTAGCCCGGTGCAGGATAGGGCATACACGTTATACTCATTCATATTTATTACAAGATGAGCAATTACCAGAATGTATACCTTGCTTTGCACCGTTAACGGTCAAACACATCTTGGTTGGAATGTGTAGACTTTAATCCTATGCGTCAAAGGTACTACAATGTAAATACTATGAAAGAGTTATTTGATACTATAGATTTTAGTCTTAGTTTAGATTTCCTAAAATAAATCAGACTAGATAAATCATTATAATGTGTTCTTATGTATATTTACTCGTTTATATACCCGTTGACGGGCATTTGTTGATTTACATATATAGTTTATATTACTACCATATCATCTCTTAATTTTAATACCATATCATCCCTTATTTTTTAATATTTTTATCTTTATATATTTACATTAATTTTTAATTACTATTTAAATTCTTCATCTTTCGTCGGTTTTTGCGCACCATATGACCTATTTATGTGTCGACGTGCCGTAAAATACCATTCATTCATTCATTCATTCATTACATACAATTATAGCTCATATGAGTGTGATCGCATTCACCCACACACAGATGTATTGACAGTGACAATGAAAGGTGCCGGATCTTGGGGATAGTGTGAATTCAGTAAATATCTTAAAGAGATATATATAGGGTGACAATATAGTTATAGATATATTATTGCTTATATCACGTTACGATATATCAAGTTCTGTCGTGGAAATTGTTTAATTCTTCGAATTGATGTCCTTCGTAGAATGCACACTTGTTTGCAAATATAGGGGTGCACTGCATTCACAGTTCAGTCTGCGCAAGAACCACACCACTGACACTCAAGGTAAGCTACAGTTTATAAAACACGATTTGTCTGCAAGGATGTTGATGCTTTCAAACGGAGTTCATAAGATTCCAACTGAACATAATTAAGGTTATGTTTGGTTAAGTGCGCTGGTATGAGAAATATACGTGGCACACCTGTGGATTATCAGGCATTATATATTTTAAGGTAAACAGCTTTACACACATTTTTTAAGGTCGAGGATCATTAAACACAGACACCTAATTCTTAAGTTACAGTTTACAGTACAATGCCGAGTGCGTAGTATTTAACTATAATATGCATCGTCGTAGTTCCCTAAATGCGCAGTATGAATCACCCTACCGATAGTTTAATATTATGCTTAAGTTAAACAATTTCGTTTAATGGCCACCTTAACTTTCAATGATTTCATCGCATTAAGAACATCGATCCAGTTTGAAGCACATGGGAATGTATGCGTCACAGTGGAGGGATGAGCCGCGTACCAATAAAACAGACTACGCTCCTCAATATTATAAGATAGTTGTTTGCTGGGAGGAATATATTACTCACAGACTACGCTCCTCATTTGTTCTCAAAATATTATAAGATAGTTGTCTGCTGGGAGGAATATATTAGTCACAGACTACGCTCCTCATTTGTTCTTAGAATATTATAAGATAGTTGTCTGCTGGGAGGTATATATTAGTCACAGACTACGCTCCTCATTTGTTCTTAAAATATTATAAGATAGTTGTCTGCTGGGAGGAATACATTAGTCAGACTACGCTCCTCATTTGTTCTTAGAATATTATAAGATTGTTGTCTGCTGGGAGGAATATATTAGTCACATACTACGCTCCTCATTTGTTCTTAGACTATTATAAGATAGTTGTCTGCTGGGAGGAATATATTAGTCACAGACTACGCTCCTCATTTGTTCTTAGAATATTATAAGATAGTTGTCTGCTGGGAGGAATATATTAGTCACATACTACGCTCCTCATTTGTTCTTAGACTATTATAAGATAGTTGTCTGCTGGGAGGAATATATTAGTCACAGACTACGCTCCTCATTTGTTCTTAGATTATTATAAGATAGTTGTCTGCTGGGAGGAATATATTAGTCACAGACTACGCTCCTCATTTGTTCTTATAATATGATAAGATAGTTGTCTGCTGGGAGGAATATATTAGTCACAGACTACGCTCCTCATTTGTTCTTATAATATGATAAGATAGTTGTCTGCTGGGAGGAATATATTAGTCAGACTACGCTCCTCATTTGTTCTTATAATATTATAAGATAGTTGTCTGGTGGGAGGAATATATTAGTCACATGAATAGCATCTGAATCAAGATTCTCCTGCTTACGATGGATTTGGCTTATTAATTATAAATGCATACAGGAAACGCTATAATACACGCAACTTGGCTGTTGTGTTCATTTTTTTGACCTAATAGAATCAGCCTATACGATATTATGTTGCTACTATATTATAACACAATACTTTTCAAGAGTTTTAAAATTGTATATATGCACGATGTACAAGTGATAAAACTGTCATCGAGAAGTTAAACACGATGCACATTGAACATGTTATTGCATACGTCTCACAATATGTTATTGAACCAAATCCAATAATCTCATAACTCTCCAACAAGAACTATGGGTTATGATATATACAGAGGATCTTACATGAGTACTCATTCATTATTGAATTTATTAAACGGGTAGGCAAAATGATATAATGCGAGGCTCTTGCCGAGCATTATATCATTTTTGCTAAAGCGTTTAATAAATTCAATAATGAATGAGAACGAATGTTAGATTCTATTTATCACATAACTCCCATATCGACTTTCATTGCATTTTGCCTGTCGGTTTAACACGCGAAACCGACATAAAGCATTGGAATTGTATCATAGTCATTATCGATTTTTTTGACAGCTTGTACTAGGCTAATTTGCATACTTATATAACTAGTGGTATATCAAAAATATAGAATGGTGGTATTCCACTCCCACACCGTAAGTTATGTGATAAAGGTGTATATTGGAAAAAGCCTTGAAACAACCACTGTGAATACGTGTGCATACTTACTTTATACATGTTATACTACATAAAAAGTAAAACGAACTTAATAATCGAAATCAAAATATTACAAGTAAACTTCTTCAGCAAAGTTTTCGTTATTATAAACTGAGAAGCCTTTTCTGAAATTATATCGCCGCAACTTAAACCTGCTGGAGAAGTACAATACCAACATAGAAACCTTTCTGAGACTAGGAATGTTACAACCTTTACTCTATAGAGATGTGTACTATAAACTTCAAACATTAAAGGGGTCTAATGGATTTCCTGAACATTTTACAAAATTAATGAGAAAATGTGTCAGAAAAGGATACGAACCTTTAGTATTACAACCCACTTCATGCTTTGTGATTGACCCTCTACAGTCAGTCACTAAGCTTCACTTTTCTCTTGTGCGATGAAAGGATAACCTCGTGGGACTCCATGATTGCACCTTTTAAAATGAACCATTTGAAACCATGAAAGAGGAGGTTGGTGCATGAACTTTCATCCCTTGGGTTTTCTGGTCGTACCCTAGATTGGTTACTCTTTGGCTGCAACTGCTGTGGTTGTTCTGTACAATTCTGGATAAATCCTGAAGTGTGTCTAATTATGTTTTTATATAATTTTACAATAACATATAGGTGTATCGTTAAATAATGTTCTCTGAATGTGGACTTCATTGTTAGAGATTTCCGGTTGATGGAATGTACTTTTATTTACATTGTCTTTAAATGTGAGAGCTGAAGATAGGATAATAGCGAGGTGCTGTACACATAAAATCAATTTAAGCTTACCAGTAGGGCTTATTGCCTACTGACAGTTTCAAGTCGGTAACGCTTTCTTCACCACTCGTTGTGTTGTGTATTGTCCTTTGTATTGTACATTTAAGTTTCTGTTTGTTTATGGTGCAGTTCGGACCTACGCTGCCATTGAGTTTGGGTGCTATGATTTCTATAGGACCTTTTTTCATTTTTATAAAATAGAGATAAAAACGTTATACGATCATAGATAATTTAAAGATAATAAAACAATATAAGATCAAGGAATATTAATGTGTTGAGTTGTTGACTTATTTTATACCATTGTATCGCGCATGTATGTGTGGTCAGTTTCTTGTCACTTTGCAGTTGTTCCGTTAATATTATTGCCACATAATGTCATGTCGGTTTTATCACTTTCAATAGAGCCTCGTGTATTTGGTCAATTCATTTGCATTTGGGTTTTAAGGTACACCCACACAAACATGTTATATGGCGCCAACGGGAATGAACATTCCAGGCTCACTCTCCATTTACATATACATAAAAATACGCAGTATGTGCCTATAACCTTTTCTCTTGCAAAACCACAGAGTTGCCACTGACCATTTTACTGAAACAATACTGGGATAATGATGAAGACCTTTAATGAACATGGCAAAACTGACAAAATGAACATGACTGTATGTCGTAAATAGTTAATAGCTGTTAACATCGTATCATACCAAAATGCAACGAAAGGATATTCCTTTGATTGATTAGGTGTTTTTTAACACGATGTTGATTTTAAAACAATTACCAAAATAAATTGTTCGTTACTTAAACTATTCATTTAAATATCCCATAATTTAAAGCGTGTTTAAACAATATGTTAGCATTATATTCCCTTATTTTTTCCGTAGAACAATATAGTGTAACATTTCCATGTATATATACTACGTGTGTACAAATATAGCATATTAACAGCTTATATTACCTTCACTGACAGTTGCAAAACGATTGCAGAAGGGCTGCGGTTGGTAACCAGATATGGACAGAAATAGGCCAGACACACGGACAAAAAATGATCCTAAACAAAATGAGGTAAGAACCGACATATTATATCAACAAGGTTTCTGTTTAACTATGCAATACATCAAGCTGAATATGTTTATCTTTATAATAGCGGCCCAGTCTGCACAGATGGAACGATACAAAGGGAAAACAGCAGGTAAGAACCGACATATTGTATCAACAACTTTTATTTTTAACTATATAATACATCAAACTAACATTTTATTTATCGTTTATAGGATGAACCAGACATATTAGCTGTGCCAACGCAGAGAGAACCGGACTATATAGATACACAACGGGGACCAAATCAGGTAAGAAGCGACATGATACAGCAACCAACCAGGTTTATTTTAAAGTATGCTGAGCAAAAATAGAAACGTCCCCAATTTTACCCATAGATTTAGACACAATGAAATTATATTTTATTTAATCTTATATGTCAATGCCTTCGTCAAAGGCCACATTTGTGGGCAAACTTATTCCCCTTGATTTGGTTTAAACAGCATTTCCGGGTCTTGTGGTTAAAACTTTGAAATAATACAGTTTTGTTATATTGAAAACCTCACCACCACAAAAACAGAGAAAAAACGCTAATATTTTCACTCATTTTTGCGCCATACAGCTTTCAAGAACGTATATTTTCAAATTATCTCCCTTTATAATAAAAATATAGTGATTTCGCAATTTGAATAATCATGTTTTAGCAGCAACAGACAAACTTTGGTTTTTGATGATTATTAATATTGATCAGAATGACTGAGTGCTAAGTATAAAATGATGAAATTATATCTAGATTGGTGTAAAAAGTGTAACAAAGTCAACCCTAAGCAAATCACAGCCTAAACGAAGGACGTTGCTATTTTTGCTGAGTATGTATCATACATAAGGCTAAAGGTAGATATCGTTTTATCAGTCATGTAAAAGTTATGTAGATTCCAATAATAATTTTTCAAAAGTGGGATGAGTAAATGTATAGGTATCCCACTCAGGACATAATATATCACGGATATATCGGTGTGATAGATTGCTCAAGTATGTTTCAGTATTTGTTTGTTAAATGTTCCACCATGCTGCATGTGTTATGATATTTATTTCTATTTAATTAATTGAAAACCAATACTATTAACGAGCTTGCATCTAAAATATTCCTTTGTCTGAACGTATAAAGTTAACGTGATGTTAATAAGTTCCCATTTGATACAAAATACTTAATTAATTCTCTCATATAATGATCCGGTACCTCATCATTGATTTTATTAGCGACTTACTCGATCGACAACGGACATAAAATATAACGTAAATTATTGCATACGAACAAACAATCGACCGATACTCAAACATCAAACGTGCATAAATGAATAAATAAACATATATCTGCATCATTGTTGGTAATAACACCAAGTTTATGTTTTATAATGTAAAAATATAGCATATATCAATGTTGCAGGTAAGATCTTAACATATTGTTCCGTAGACACGCGTGGAGCCTTTTTCGGAAAATAAATATAGTTGGCGTAAGAGAAACTGACAAACCTAATAATACATACATCAAAGACGATTTTTGTAAGTTTGACCTTACCCACGCTACAACTGACCGATTTGACATTGTTGACCGAAAGCACGGACATCGAACCTCGAATATCTGATGGAACCAAGTGAATCAAGTGAAAATAGGAATATTTCGTTATGTCAATAAGGGCGCGCGCTCTAACGTTTGCTTCGTTCATATTTCCTAATGAGTTTTTGTTTAGTTGATTATGTTATGCAGTATGTATTTATTCTAATACTTTAGGAATATAAGGTAAATAATTAGTAGTGTTATATATGTCACGAGTACGTATTTGTACAGATTCAGTTTCCTAACAATGAAGGCGGAAAAGTATACAAGCTGGATGATTTACAACGATTCATGCGATTCCTGATCATCGGATGCGAGGGTGGTACATACTATACTACGGCGGACAAACTGAAACAGACAAATATAGAATGCCTGCAAAGGTAAATTGCATTCAACATGTTTTCCTCAAGGTGTATACTATACTATTATTAATTATAATACATTAGTATTCATAATACAGGTTCTACTAATGCAAAACAGAATATAACCTATTCTTTATTTTGACTTAAAATCAAATGCGTTTCGGCATAAACAAATATATATACATTTTTGTTTACATGGAACAGGTCAAAAACATATGTAGAATATGTTAGAACACCCCGACACATCCGCATCCTCCTCCAAACATGCACCCACTCCCCTCCCCCCCCATCCCCCCCCCCCGCTTCCTCCTCTCCCAATCTCCACCTCAACACACACACACAAAATAATAATAATAAAACACAGAGGTAATAGACAAATCAGACATAATTACAATCTTGATATAATGTTCTTTTTTTTATATGTACTTTTTGTTCTCTTTGAAACCACATGTCATAGAGTTCTTACATTTTTAAATTAGCTTATTAATCCCCTACCGGTGTGTCACCGGAGGGTACTTTAGGTTTGCCCGTCCGTCCGTCAGTCCTTCCAACAAATAATGGATCCTGTGATAATGAGAAAAGTATTGAATGTTTTTTTTATGAAACTTGGTATGTTGGTAGAGGGCAATGAGTGGATTATGCGCATTAGTTTATTTTGTTGATTTGACAAAACATGTGTTTGCTATGGGAAAGAGAATTGTAAAAACACGCAAACTATCTGGATCCTTTGATAACAAATAAATGCTTAAGATAATTTAATGAAAATGTGTTTGTAGGTAAAAGGGAGTGAGGAGATCATGCACATCATTTTGTTTTATTGATATTCAATAACTGTGGTTGCTTTGAAAACAGAAATTGTAAGAAATACACAAAGTACATTGTTACTTTAGTTAAGAATGAGATATTGGAACGAAATTTGATGGGTAGGTATCTTATATAAACAGGAAGCTTGGGATTGCATTTGGGATCACTGGGGTCAAGGTCAAAGTCACTGTTACTAAAAATAGAAAAATCGTTTCCGCTCAATAACTTTAGTTAGGAATGATGTATTAGCCTAAAACTTGGTGTGTAGGAATCTTATATGACAAGCAAGTTTGGATTGCATTTGAAGCTACTGGGTCAAGGTCACTGCTACTAAAAATAGGAAAAATTTAGGAATGAGATATTGGAATGAAACTTTATGGGTAGGTAGCTTTTATAAAAAGGAAGAGTGGGGTTGCATTTGGGGTCACTGGAGTCAAGGTCAAGGTCACTGTTAATAAAAATAAAAAACAATTTCCGCTCATTAACTTTAGTTAGGAATGAGCTATTGGAATTAAACATTATGGGTAGGTAGATGATATAGCTTGGTCAAGGTTAAGGTTACTATTTTTTTGTATTATTTTGTTCTTAAGCTTCCATAACATATTCATACAGAACATATATATATAAATTTTCACATATTGATATTATTTACCGATATCATGCAAAATGTGTATATTCATTTTTCATAAACATGTAACTCACTATCTTTTTTTTCTTATTGTGTCAGATGATTTCCGAATGTACCAAGTATCTTATTTTAAATATAAATATAATAATAATAATAATAATATGATGTTACTATGCAAACAGATTAATGGAGATAGACCTGCAGCAATATATTATCAAATATGCATTATTATATATTTCATTTATATACATGTATCAGCTTAATTTTATGTATGCGCCATTTTGTATATATATACATGTACCAGTATTTTCTCTAATATATACAAATTATTGCGGATACACTCTGATACATATACCACACTCACCCGCATACACATATTATTTACACATATATGCACATATGATTTTTTCTAGGGTATTGTAGCCATTTGGTATGTCTATGATTAGGTATGGATTACTTTTTTATGGAAAAAAAAAGACAAAAGTTTAATACAAGACATCTTCTAGAACTTAAATATATACATCAAAAAAGGGAGAAGATTGTAAATAAAAAAGGTTGAGAAGTAGACAATAGTGTTTTATTATGTCGATTGTTGTGGTGTCCCTGCATTTTGGAGTATTTCATTGTGGTTTTGTAAAATCATATGTCTGTATCTATAGGCCTATTTTACCAATGTTTATATATCGACTCCACATGGCTTCAAATCGTGCAACTTTTAAATGGGTATATGCTATCCACTTTTCCACTTTGTATAAAGATATAATATGTTTTTTAAGAATATTTAACAATGGTATTTGTTTTTGCATTTTCTGTTGATAAAAGAAACATTTGGCCTGCAGGAATATTTTGCTCAGAATGATATCAATTTTATTATTTCTAAATAGAATATCTGTTTCTGACCAAAGAGTCAGTGTTGCATTATATTTATGACTGATGTATTCTGCAAGATCTATCCAAAACTGTTTTACAACTTCACAATTTCAGAATAGGTGAATGGTTTCAGGTAAAATATTCCAAAAGCTGCAAACATTGTTATCTAAAATATTCATTTCAGTCAATAAATAAGTTAGTTTCCAGAATTCTATGGTTGATTCTATGTACCAAAGTAGTTTAGGGTCTTTCGTTATTTTGAACGGCATTGCATATACGAGGGTCATTCAATAAGTTATGTCACTAACGCGTTTTAACAATTTTGTGCTCGTTGTGAGTATTGATGTTTGGTACCAAATAAAAGAGAGTTTCAATATCATTCCATTGATGGTAACATTAATGCTGTATCTTTTGTGTGACAAGAATATGGAACTTTTAATACACATCACTTATACACACTGAGGCATTTTCGTTCTGAGTTTATTCAGGTATGTTAATTGTTACTTTTTAAATGCCTGTTTCTCTTTAAGTACTTGTCGAAGACCTTTGAAATTTCTCATACATTACCAGTTATATCTGTGCATTACACTATTTAGAATTTAAGCATGGTAGATGAAAAGTTATTGTCTTAGAAATTAACATGTTAAGCTAACGTGTAAAATTAATTTAATGATAAATGGACATCTGAAATAGAGTTTTTGTATGATCAATATTTTCATTAAACATTGTACAAAATTCTACAATAATGTGTTGAATATGAAATTTAAACACTGAAGGACTAGGATTTGTAAAAAAATATGAAAACATATTAATACTATGAGAATAATTACGACATTTAAAAGATATTATAACATTTCCGTAACAAAATGAAGAAAATCAGTGTTATTTCTGCTAAAATTAAGGGATATGCATTCACTCATATCTGGTTTGCAGCAAGACCTTTCCGAATTCTCGACAATCATTTTCAAGGATTATGGGTGAATAAAAACAGATGGCGTACAAGAAAATTTAAAAGCATAGAATTATTCAATTAATTTTTACAAAGTTTTGTAACAAGGACATTGTCTGAGATACCAGTATCCAAAAGGTGTGGTAGGGGGAGGTAATTCAGGGGTATAAATAATCGGAATCTTTTCATTTTTGTTGTGGAATTTAAGAGAGCGAACCCAGTAGTACTATAAATACACTACTTTATCTCAGTGTAATATACAGTTCAAAGGATATATGCCTAGTGACAGAACTTTTTGAAGCACCCTCGTATTGATTCAAATTTAATTAGGTGCAGTTATAACTTCATTTTTCCATTTTATTAATGCCTTTGGGTAAATGTTTTTTTGTAAATAGCAGATCATAAATGAGTCTAAGTCCTTTACTGTGCTTTTGGATTAGTGATATGGTAACAGGGTGTAAAGGGGTTTTCTATTGCTGGGTAGATGAGCAAAATTTAATTTAGCCAAGTAATTTCTTATAGCAGTAATAAGACTAAGGTCAAGGTTACTATTACTTAAAAAAGGTATGATAATGAACCTTTGGAAACGGCCGAGCACGACACATACGAAATATTGCAGTCTCGGTTTGATTGTTCATGAGCGTTAGTTTAATATGCTAGCTACCGCTCACGCCCTCTAGCCCCGGGTTGAGCAGAACTCAATATTCATAAAATCAATAGTACACAATTTTAACCATCCCGAAGATTGCATGCATACGGCGGTGGACATGGAGTCATATGCTTCCCCATGTCGTACGGCGTATGGTCCAGTATCTAATAAAATTAAATGCCCCGAAGAGCGAAATAAATATAATGGAATTTAGTTGGGAGCAGCGGTTATGAAGCCTGCGTATCACAAGTATCAGCCAAAAGACTAAATTAAAAACCAGACAACATATCCTATAAGTGGTTAAACAATACCCAGAGCCTTTTATCGGCCGGAGTAGTGGAACCACCGAATCAAAAATTAAGTAAGAAAACAAAAGAAATTGAAAATGTACCACCGATAACTAAATTTAAGTATCGGGCTCAGCGATCTCCAAAGATCGAATGAAGAACAGTACTGATTGCAAGCGCGAGGAGACGTTTTACTGCTGCCACACTTCACAAGCAACGCCACTGTGCTATAAAAAAAGTATGATAATGGACCTTTCGAAACGACCGAGCACGACACATACGAAATATTGCAGTCTCGGTTTGATTGAGACTGTTCATGAGCGGTAGTGTAATATGCTAACTACCGCTCACGCCCTCTAGCCCCGGGTTAAAACTAGAAAAAGGGTTTCCGCTTAATAACTTTATTTAGGAATGAGATATTGTAATGAAACTTTATGGATAGGTAGCTTACATAAAAAGGAAGCTTGGGAGTGCATTTGGGGTCGTTGGTTTTAAGGTCAAGTTCACCGTTACTAAACATAAAACAACTGTTTCTGCTCATTAACTTTACATAGGAATGAGATATTGGCCTGAAACTTTGTGTGTAGGTTTGTGACTTATATGAAAAGCAAGTTTCGGATAGCATTTATCTTGGTCAAGGTCACTGTTACTTAAAAATGCACGGACGGTGACGTGTATTGCTCTGCAATACATGAGCATATTGTTCATTTTTAAAAGCAATCTGTAACCTTTTTGTGCTGGTGGGCCATAAAAACTCAGTTCAAATTCAACTCAAATGAAACTCTGCGTTCAAGTCGAGGGGAAGACATTTGAAATCATGAGGGTATGATGCTCTACAATGTTTGTTCATATTGTTGTTTTTTTAGTTTGTCATAGTTTAACATAACATAGTATTATACCTCACGTTGACACTCCTGCAAAAAAGCTATACCCTGACGTGAAATATGTTATACTGTTTCCCGATTATGAAGTTGAGTGGTCAAAAAAGGTACTCTTTCATGATTGTGACGTCACAACTGCGCACATGTATCGGTGAACGCTTTATTAAATATCTGTGATATGGATACAATATGATGTCATTTGTATTGTTAAAATGTTGATATAATTTGTCCCACCCCGGGACTAAACGTTTTGCATAAAGTTTAATGAACGTTTAACTAACAGATTAATAGCCAATAAGCAAGGTGAAGAAGCTGTTAAAGTCATACGAACCGTAAGCACAGAAAGACGTAATCTCAGGCAGGATTCGTTACTCTACGCGTTATCGCTTTGTGCAAGAAGCAACTGCGAGGACACAAAAAAGGCAGCATACAGTATACTAAACGATGTATGCAGGATCCCAACTCATCTGTTTATGTTCATTAAGTTTTGTGAGGAAAGAAAACATAAAGGTTAGTAACACCGTTTTTACTTGAGTACCCTTTCGTCATACTCTAAGCGTAGTATCTTAAACTAGACAAAAAGAAATATAAAAAGATCGGACAGGGAAAGTAGCATTCAAGGAGGACAGTCAACCACAAAACACAGAAACAAACATCGAATCGAGCGCTTTGTTAATAATAACATTTCCAAAATCGATAGAGAAACTTATGAAATAAAACAAAATCATATTTTGCTTCTATTTTGTACTCAGTAGTCAATGGTAAACACATTACAACTTTTCAAATCCCATTCCACACATGATATAAATATTAAAAAAAAAAAACGTTGTGTAGTTTAATGATCAACAAATTACAACTCTCCTTTTACCGCATCACACCCTATATCATCCCTCGAACAATAGCAATGCCTCGTCCTACGGACCGCGGTATTGATATTGAATTCATTCTCGGGATGATATCAGTGTGCAATGGAAAGAAAAGAGTGATACATCTAAATCTAATGAGCAAATTAAAAAGGCAATGAACGATTTTGTCTTTATAAAAGTAAAGTTCAAAGTACATTGGATAATATTAAACTGCTATTCAAAAAAAATCGCTGTAATTGGGCCTAAATGTGTATACTGCTTTAATCAGTCATGTAACATCCTAGCAGTAAATCATCAAGATTTTCTTGCTTTTCAATATTCATGTATCGTAGTGAAATAAGTTTTTAGATCATCTGAGCCGACAGTTATATGTGATCTATTGTGATCGCTCTTCGTCCGTCGTCCGTCGTTCTTGTGTGCTTCAAACGACATCTCCTCAGAAACCGCTTCGCCAATTTTGACCAAATTTCACAAGGATGATTCGGAGGTCAATGCCATTCAAATGTATACAAATAAGGTCAACCTTAAAAAATCTTCTTCGCAAGAACCTCTAGACAGATTTCTGTTTTAAAATGATCGCCAAGGCCTGGACTATCAAATTTGCTCAAATGAAGTCCCCAGGGTCAAAAATGGCCCAGACCCGGGGGTACAAGGTTTGTATTTGGAGATATTTCATATACTTCTATAGGGGAAAAAAACTTAAAAAATCTTCTTCTATAAAACCACAAAGCACAGTATCTCATGTATTACATGTAGCATCAACTTTTGATTCTCTAGCAAGTTTGTTCACCATTTGTGGTCATAGTTTTACATAGACTTACATCTTAAACTAGAAGGGTGATCCGCGTAACAATTTTGAAGCCTGCCGTGTGCTTATTTCATGAGGTACAATCTAACTATAAAGATTGAAGACAGTGGTGAAATCCTTCATGAATTATGGAGCAGATTTGTTTTAATTGTTATAGTTTATGGGGTCATAACTATAAATCTACTTCATCAGGGCTACCGTTAGCATAAACTTCGAAAAACTTTTGGAAAACATTATTATCGAAACCCTGATCTATTTTAAAAAAATTATAAAAGTAATTTAAGAACTATTCTGCGACAAGGACTATCACAACTCGACTAATTTGGTGATGTGATTTACAAACTTTGTAAGATCCTTGGTCATAATCACTTTCATACAATCTTTATCAGACTTGTTAAAAGGTTTATCAAACGAGGTTATGACCCTATCATCTTGCAAGGCACGGCATGTTTAGTGGTTGATACGTTAGTGATATCTTATCCTGCCTTTTTATTCATCTTTAAAGTTGTTCTTTGTTTCTCTGTGTGTTTGTGGTTGACTGTTGCTCTTGAATGCTACATTTCCTGTACCATTTGTATATCTACTTATGAAACGGGGCATAACTCTGCATTGGATAATTGATAAAGGAACTGTATAGTTTCATGACCATAAGTCAATATGTTGCCAAGTCATGAGCTAGGTTATGTTGCAGGTTAAAGTGTTATGAAAAGGGCCATAACTCTGCCGAAAGTCAGAGTTATTGGTCATAGGTAGAAACACGTCTCGTGGAAGGAGGAATATGTAAGTGAAGTTTCATGAACATATGTCAGTACTTTTTAATTTATGGCCATTTATGAGCCGGATAAAGTTTTATGAAATGGGGCGTAACTCTGCCAAAATGTAAAAACACTCCTTTGGGTAAAATGAAGATGTGTGTAAAATATTTATGAACATAGATTAAATACTTGACAAGTTATGGCCAAGGTTAGGTTGCAGGTTAAAGTGTGCCGGACGACGAACGACGATGTCGGACGATGGCATACGACAACGGACGACGGACAAAGTGATCCCTAAGTGTCTGCCATGCTATGCAGGCAACGCAAAAATCTCCTTCTCTAAAACTACAAGAGCCAAAGGTTTAATATTTTGCATTTGGTTCTCTACCCAGTTTGTTCAAATGGTGACCCTGGGGTCACATTTGGCCCCGCCCCATGGGACACATGTTTTACATAGACATATATATATAGGGAAAAACATTTTTTAAATCTTCGTCTCTGAAACTACAAGAGCCAGAGGTTTACTATTTTGGATTTACTATAAACGTATGGTCCTCAACCAAGCTTGTTCATTTGGCTCCGCCCCACAGATCGTATGTTTTACATAGACATATAGGGAAATTATTTAAAAAAGTATTCTTCTCTGAAACTACAAGACCAAGAAGTTTAATATTTTGCATTTACTATAAGCTTTTGTTCCGCTACCAAATGTGTTCAGATGGTGACCCTGGGGTCACATTTGGCCCCGCCCCAGGAGTCACATGTTTTCATAGACTTATATATATATAGGGGAAAACGTTTAAAAAATCTTATTCTCTGAAACTACAAGAGCCAGAGGTATAATATTTTGCATTTGCTATAAGCTCTAACGCGGTTGTTCAAATGGTGATCATTGGCCCAGACCAGAAGTCACATATTTTGACATAAACTTGTAGAGGGATAATCTTAAAACACAATCTTGTCTGAAACTACAAGAGCCGGAGGTTTAATAGTTTGCCTTTATTATAAGATTATGGTGGTCTTTCTTAAAACCAGAGAGTCCCATATGAATTATTTTTTATGGTCATAGCTCCGCCCCACAGATCCCATGTATAGGGAAATTGTTTTAGAAAATGCGACATCCAAGATGGCTGCCATAGAAAGAATAAGTACCTTACTTCTTTTACACTGGGAACCTAGGACTGTCGATTCAAATCCCACTGGAGGTAAACGTTTTTTTGTGTTTTTTTTAATTCTTCACTTTTATTATTGTTTCCTGTTTGGTTGTTAAAGAAATATTTAATCCTTTGTTCTTGTTATTTATTTTTTCATTTTTTTTTTAATTTAAACTTTGAGAATGTGTTCATCTGTTCATGGTGCTTCTTCTTTTTACTTTTTTTTAATTTGTAAGCATGGGGTTGTGGGTCTAAATGTCAGTTGTATGTGTTGTTGTGTATCGCACTTGTAAAAAAGGTATCGAAAGCCATTTTAATTATGAAACCCCAAGATATGAGTCATTTTAGCTTTTAGTGCATCCATAGTCCCTCATGAGTCTCTTGTTCTTTATATTAATATTAATGATCGCTAACCTCTGAACTGTCAATTTTGCTCCTTTAAAGTCCCTGGTGTCAAAGATGGCAGCGCCCCCAGGTTCCAAAGTTTGTTTACAGAGATTTTGCATGTTTTACATAGACTTAATTATCCCCACTTGGATGGGGATGTTCCCCGAGCAACTTCTTATGGGGTGTATCTGTCTCAACTTTTTCGTTTTTCTAGAGCTTGTACTCGAGTTGAGGACTTTAATATTCGTAATCTTTGTATAACTAAAAAGTTACTCAATCAGGGTTACCGGTACCATAAACTTCGTAAAACCTTTCCAAAATGTTATTATCGTAACCAAGATCTTCACTCCAAATATAAATGTAATTTAAGGACTCTTCTGCGACAAGGACTATCACAACCTGACTTCTATGGTGATGTGATTTATAAACTTCGTAAGATTCTTGGTCATGATCACTTTCATACTATCTTTGTTAGACTTGTTAAAAACTTGATCAAAAGAGGTTATGACCCTATCATTCTGCAACGTACTGCATGCTTGGTGGTGGATACTTTAACAGTTCGCCACTATGCTTTCCTCTTTAATTGTACGATGACCGGACAGGCTGTGGACCCTATGATGACGCCTACCTAAAGCCCATTGGGACGGTGGCGTTTGATGTTTGTCCATGATCTTTCTTGTCGTGCCCTTAATGGTGTATTCTCTTTCTGCTCTGGCTTCTGCCAAGTCATTGAGTACCTTCATTGTGGCTTTCTAGGCTATTGTTTTTTTGTATTATATTTACACGAGCATATTTTTGTTTTACTTATATTGCCTATTGATGCTGCCTTGTTGGTTAGAGATTAGATCATGGCGGGGATTTATTTATTTACACTGTCCTGTTTTAATGGGATAACATTAGGCTAAGTGTGAGGTTTGGTGCACCGTAGAACCGGTTTAAACCCCCAGTGGCCTACTTTGCCACTGACCGTTCCAAGGCGGTAGCCATATTGTCAACCCTTTTGTGTTTGTGATGTCGTTTACTTTTATTATTACTTTTGCCTTCTTGTTTGTCTGTTTCCATGTTTGTTTCTGTGTTTTGTGGTTGACTGTCCTCCTCGAATGCTACTTTCCCTGTCCGATCTTTTTATATTTCTTACAACTTAAAACATCTTCAATCAGCATTTGAGAGGAGACACTATTTTCATCATTGCGCAGATCCTCAAGTTTTTAATTCATGGTCGTGTTTGGCCCTCTTGTTAAATACCATATTATGCCATGAGCTGCTGACAATATAATTATAAATAAAGATACGTCTACAAAGAGGCATGCTATCTTTAGTTTTAACAATAAAACAAACAAAAGGAAACCTCAAAAGGCGAGGAATGTTCCTAAAAAGCATAACCTACCAAATTTCACCCACATAATATCAGCATAAGTCGTTTTATTAATGTGGTGAATATAAATAATATAAAAAAATTATCAAATCCGTGTGAGACTTACTCTGAAAGTTCATCCAATTTTGATCCAATATTTAAAATAAAAATGCCAACCCCATTTTCGCAAAATGATGTCAGCATGAGCTTCTAGAATAATACAAACAGTACTTGTTAGAGTCCGTATGTAACGTATGTATCTGATCTTTATCCAGTATCATGTGTAAAGCTAAATTTTGAAAAATACGAGTCATTGACTGTAAAACTGAAAAAATAGTCAAAGTAGGTATAAAAATTGAACACGAAATGTAGTTCACAGAATACAATCAATCAATACAATCAATAAAAAGCACGTTTACAAAAATATACAACAATTACAAGGGAAAATAGAAGCAAAGTATGCGACACACGAGCATAAAATGGTTGACAAAATGGGTACTACCTTGGAACGGTCGGTGTCGAAACCTGTTAGACGCGGTTTTTAAAAGATTTAATTTATTGTTATGTTTAAATATAAAGACAGTACATGTATTGTTAGCAGTACGGATAATTAATAAAATAGAAGTGTAATATTGACTGGACCTGCCACATTTGCTACACATTGTGAGAGTGGCATTAACTTCAAAACATCTTCAATGGAATTTATTAACACGCAGGAAACATACGTATACAGTTTTGAAGGTGTGTGGTATAGAACAGGAGGCTAAATACGTATTGCCTTTACGATAATCAACTCATACCTATCAACTGTAAACATCAGTTGACAGTACAATTGTATGCGCGTTAACTGTAGAAACCACTGCACTCAAACGCAATGAAATTGCAGATTCACACTGCACCACAAAGAGCAAATTAAATATACAATAAAAAGGACAATACACAACAAAACGAGTGATAAAGAAAGGGTAACAGAGGTAATACGACCTATTGGTTAGATTAAATCGATTTAATGTGCACACAACTTCGCTAATATCGTTTTACGATTAGATTAATGATTAACCATATATAGGTTTACATATACTGATCGTTACAAAGAGTGTCATGAAGTTTTGTTCGAGCGCACTTAGTAACCAGAGTCATATTTGCAGATGTAAAGTCTTAAAACCAGTCCATTATACTACATTATCCATGTACTAGATAGAGTATGGTTTCATTGAATAGGTTAATTTAAATATAGAGATGGGCGTAGCCCATCGAGGTGTTTAAACTAACTAACGAAATGAAACCATACCCTATAGGTTTTGTAGCATGTCCATTTCAGCTCCCTGCCATACTCTAACTTCTAATAACTGGTAGTTGTAGTACACCATTTGATCTGACAGGTTTTATTTTCAGTTAAACGATTTACACCTATGCTATTACACAGATAATTTCCAGTGACCATGCTACAAAATGTGCTTATCATGATAATAATGTGGGCATTGAAGTTGTGTAAATTGATATACACATACCTAAGAGTTAACTCCAGCGACAGGTCCAGTTGTAGTTGCTGACATCTACCATATATCGCTACCCTCAACGCTTCATTGTTTATCTGCAAATCAATATATAATCCAAAAGGTTCGGTATTAAAACACAAAACATACCACCTACATTTCTGATTTTGCCATTTATATTTAAAAGGGAGGAGTGTTCCTTTATGCGATTTCAAGAAGCAGGGTTAAAATAAACATACATGTATAAATGTATTTCTTGTGGAAATTTACAAAACTTAAACTTTTTAACCATTGCTTCTTTTTTCCTTTTTATGTCTCTAGATAATAAGAAACATTTACTAAAGTGACATGCAATGCGGCTTAGGTTTACATACGAGTATACTTAAAATAGACAGAGGTTGATACGTTTCCTGTCTAAACTGTTTAGTAGTCCGGCAACTTAACTATCATAGTCAGGCAACTTAACAGCATGAATCAGCGTAATGTGTACTACAGGTATATGGCTATTACAAGTACACTACTCACCTTTTATAATAGTTCACTTTTCAAAGAATTATACATTTTTTAATAATTCATATTTTCATTTGAAGTTTTAACTGACGTCGTTTAACAAATATCGCTAGCGATTTATAAAACTCAACCTGCCTTGATTGGACTAAAACCTTGTTGAAAAACTTATTATATTGGTATGTGTTTCGGTGATTTTCAGTTCTTAGTATTCGTGTTGTTTTCAAAAAACCTGGTTGACCGATTATAAAAGTTGAGCAGTGTACAGTATTGGTTTTTAATAAGTAGGTAGGTAATCAAATCCAAGAACAACTTACATAATCCATTCACTACTTGTTTAATGTATTTGCTTATATTTCTTTTGTAATACGTGGAACATGAAAATTTGATTTTACCTGACGCTCCTCATCGATTTGAGAGACACACCGTTTGTATATCACATGCATATTTTCAGTTCCTACTATTCTGGAGCATCTGGTAAAGGATACTATTGCTGTTACTCAGACTGACGTACAAGACACTCAGGCTGACGTACAAGACGTTATTCTTAGCTGTAAAGTTGACGTAGGTGAACCAAAATGTGATATCAGATGGTAACGTTTTGCTTTTAACATTATTTCAATCATGTATATCAATAAACAAACATGTGGACTAGCTCTGATGTTTATAGAGCGTTGTCTTCTCTTCTGGATAACACTTCTATTAGATACGGTAAAACTGTTTACCGCTAGGTTGTTGGTATTCTTATGGCCCTCTTGGGCCTTTCGTTTATTGTTTTTACTCTCCCGATTTTCAACCATGAGAATATTTCATACTGATATAAAACCATACTTTTATAATAAACAATGGTTATTTAGAACAACTGAATATCACGTACTATTGGTATTTACACTTGCCAACTTCTGAAAGCTTACATAAATCGCAATATAGCGTCCAAGTTTCTGCGAATATGTAGAGGAATTCTTCATAATCGGTGTCCGTTCGGAACGGTCCTATAAGGTTCTTTATACAGCGTTCATACGCATACAATGCATAAAGTGACAAAAGGAACAAAAGGTACACAATTTTAAGAATAAATAAACAAATTATTCAATTAACAGAAGAGAAACAACAAAGGAAGGACATCATATGAGTATAAACAGAAAAGGGTAGCCTAGGGAACCATCAATGAAATTTAAGTAAGACTGACGTTTGAGACATGTCGGTTTGGAATAGTTCATGTTACGGTCACTCAAATGCCAAATATTATCCTACTATGGGTAGTATGGTACTATGCATGTGCGACATAATGGACTATATACTGATACATGGTACTAAAATACTTAGTTTCCAAGTACCAAGATTGCATTACTTCAAATCAGAAGGCTGCATGTTCGAGCCCGAAAAAGGGCAAGCCTTTTTGTACTAGAAAAATAATTTTGATTTTCAAGTCATTTGCGTGGTAACGTTTTTTATGTTTCTATTTGTTCGTTTAGGTAAAAATATTCTATTAAAATTATAAATGTATTATATATACTCAACAAAAAAAGAAACTTCCGCAACTTTACCCATACATGTAGACACAATGAAAATATATTTTGTTTGGTCTTATATGTTAATACCTTTGTTAAAAGGCCAGCACTGTCATGAAAACAATTTTCCTTGAATCAAACTTGTACGCGAAGTTATTCCCCTTGTTTTGGTTTAAACAGCATTTCCGGGTCTTGTGGTTTAAACTTTGATTTAACACAGTTTTGTTCTGTTGAAATAAACAGAAGATAACCCCAGCACCAAAAAGACGGAGAAAGTAAGCTGACCTGTCCGCTCACTTTTGCGCCATTCAGCTTTAAAGAATTAATATTTTCAGATTACCTCCCTTTATAATACAAATATAGTGATTTCGCAATTTGAATAAAACATGTTTTAGCAGCAACACACTAACTCTGGTTTTTGATGATTATTAATATTGATCAGAATGATTGAGTGATAAGTATATAATTATGAAACTGTAACTAGATTGGTGTACAAAGTGTAACAAAGTCAACCATATGCAAATCACAGCTTAAAACGCGGAAGTTTCTTTTTTTGTTCAGTATATTATGAATAGTTTACACAACATATTACATGTGTGGGTTAGAAAAAATATAACTATAAAGCAATACCGAACCAATTATATTTCACCATAGGTACAAAGACGACATTGAAATTAGTGAAGGAGAGAAGTATAGGATACGCTATGAAGACAAAGTTGCTTCCGTCGTTATTCTCACGGCGAGCTCTGAAGACAAAGGCGTATATATGGTTGAACTTCTAGCAAAACAAGCAGAGGGACATGAGGGGCAAACAGAGGGAAAGGAAGTGTTGAAATCTAAGTGCATTCTGACTGTGCTAAGTATGTTTACACGATTAAACATATGTATATGCTTACTAAGTAAATTTACACGATACATTCTATGTGCAGCCTTATTGTTCTCTGTAAGTATGATTTAATCTGAGTGCAGCATTAAATCACACCGTAAGTATGTTTGTACGATTAACTCTGAGCACTGACTTTCTGTTCTCTGTAATAGTTTGACCTGATTCATTCTAAGTGTTCTTACTGTTTTACTGTTGTTTATGGTACGATTTTATCCGAGTTAAGCCTGATTGTTCTTAGTAAGAATTATTTTGATCATATTCTTGCTTTCTGTAAACTATTTTAAACTATTAAATGTGTGTACAACCTTAAAGTTTTCTGTAAGTAGTTTGGCACTAAATACACAAGAGTGTATCATTTCTGATCGTATATGAAATTTGGCATACTTAAATGTAAATGAAGCCTTACTTTGCAAATGTGAATCTAAACATGAGCGATGAAATATACTGTTTGACAAGCGGCAAGAACGTATTTAAACAATTTTCTAATATTTATTTCCTTTTTGAATAGTGTTAATGTATCTTTCTCAAACAAACTTACTGAAATTCTCTTCAAACAAACTGTTTCGTTTTCGCTGTCTTATTGTACGACCTTTATGTATATATAACATCAACTTACCCATATTCTTATTATAGCTCCAACTGCAGTCAACACATCTCAGCATAGGCGCAAAGTGATAAGAACAAGTGGCGAAACGCTTTCCATGCCTGTCAATATAATTGGCATGCCAAATTCAACAATTGTCTGGAAGTTTAGAAATGAACCAATAACAACAACTAATAGAAGGACCATTGAAACGAACAAATCGAAAACAATATTGGCCAAATTGACGATCAAGCATACGCAAAAGAATGACATTGGCTGCTACACGGTGCATGCAAAGAGATCTGATGAAAACGTTGTGCAAGTGGCTGAATTCGATGTTGAAGTTAAAGGTAAACCATATATATGAAACGTCCTCTCATCGATTAATTTCAATTTAAAAGCCAGGTAATAGCTCTTGATTCACTGCCTCAAACATAAATTATGTCTTATTTAATACTTTTTGGAGTTGGTAAATACAATTTATATTTTGGATTTGGAGTGAATAATATTATTATTTCATCAAGTCTAAGCGACCGAACTTTATTTTTTACACGAACGCGAAGTATAGTGAAATTGTTATTTTAACTCGCCACGAACTTTCTTTAAGTTTAGTTATTACCAATCCAGTGATATAATCCAATGATCCCATCGAATGCCATACCAGCTTTCTGAAAATATTATTGTAATTGACAACAATTTTCCAAAATAACTGCCTGATAGATTTTTAGAAAACTACAGTCCATCTTGTTAGTTAGACTATTTCGAAGAGTATGATACAAAAAGTTGTTTTGACAATGAAAAGTGAAGGCAGTGAAAAACACACACAATGTTTTGCTGTTTTGAACGTCAAAAAGTTTCATATTTTTGTGTTACCGTAAATATGTGTTCACTTCACAATTCGTATAGATTTAGCATTGCGGGAGGGTATTATATGATATTAAATACTGATAAAGGTGATCCTTTGGGAGCACAAACATAATTACGAGAATAAAGCAGCAGACTCGGTTTTATTGAGTCACGAGAGGTAATGTAATAAGCAACACCTCTCACGCCCCTAGCACCGACTTAAGCGGTATTCTACTTCAAAACCACCTATATTGGGCTTGTTCGTCCCAAAGGACCAGTAATAGATAACACTACTGATTCGTAGCACGGCGAGACTTTTTACAGCCGCCACACTGCATTAAAAACGAACGCTAGTGTGAATGTTAATAAATACTGATAAAAGTGATCCCTTTGTATTCGTAGTCACCTAGGTAGTCACAATATAGTAAGGGACGTCGCTTGGTAGCACCAAAGTATATATATATATACAAGAGGCCCAAGAGGGAATGTATCGCTCTACTGGCTATATGGAATCTGCGGTTGGTTGGAATACTTGTTGTTTTGGCACATATGACACAACCCTTTGCCCTGCATTGAATAAAATGGACGTCGAACATATAAATTACTGCAAGCCCCCCAAGTACCCACTTACCCATGAAGAGGCCCCTTTACGCTAGAGTAACAAAACTCGTTTTATAAATATATTCACATTTG
Organism: Cyrtodaria siliqua; assembly: GCA_037043455.1. Classification (NCBI taxonomy): domain Eukaryota; kingdom Metazoa; phylum Mollusca; class Bivalvia; order Adapedonta; family Hiatellidae; genus Cyrtodaria; species Cyrtodaria siliqua. The sequence continues at coordinate 52,674 of JAWPHD010001590.1, read as the reverse complement.
AACATAGTAAATTGTTTGTGTTTTTTTATCCGATTACCCCCTAGGGGCCCCAGCAGATGGAATCAAAACACGAAAATTCATTGTGCATCTACACATCCTTAACTAAGAAATACACTACACCACATGAACATGAAATATCAAAGGGTATGGAGGGAGTTATCATCACAAGGCAGAAACTCCGTTATAATAAATTACTGCAAGTTCCCCCAAGTTGCACCCCCCCCCCCCACCCACCCACACACACACACCCGCATGTAGAGGGATCCCTTTATGTAGGCGATTTCATATAATGCTGTTGTGCCTCGGGTCCCTAAATAACCCTACCAAATTAGAACTAGAGGTTGTTTTTAGTAACAATAGATGTCTCTCCCACTGGGGAAAGTGCCATAAATCTATGCAGAACTAGCCTTGGTAATTATCATCCCTAGTAAGTTTCGTTAAAATCCGGCCAAGGGTTCAGGAAAACTAGTCTGGAAAACGTTTGTGTACTTAAACCTTTTAAGGGCAATAACTCCGCTAAAATCATTTGACCGGAACACGTCAACGATATGCACAACTAAGCTGGATTTTAACTAAATCAAGTGCCATAACTCCGGTATTACTAATCCGATTTGGCTGGTTTTCGAACTTTTCCGAGCATTCATTGGTATTAACAATCTGGTAAAGTTTGGTAAGGATTGGATGAAAACGGAAGGCCATATCGTCTTCACGAGACAAAATACAGCTTTTAACTAAACCAAGGGCCATAACTCCGGTGTTACTATTTTAATCTGGCTGGTGTTCAAACTTGTCTGAAATTTCATTGATATTAACAATCTGCTGAACTTTGATAAAGATCAGATGAAGGATGAAGAATGACGGCCCTGTCACCTTAATGAGGCAAAATATAGCATTTTAACATTATCAAGAACCATAACTCCGTTGTTACTGGTTGGATTTAGCAGAGTTTCAAACTTGTCTGAGACTTCATTGATTTTAACAAATTGGTAATGTTTGGTAAGGATCGGACAAATAATGAAGGCCCTATCGTTTTAACGAGGCAAACATAGCATTTTTAACTAAATCAAGGGCCATAACTCCGCTGTTACGGGTCCGATCTGGCTGGTTTTCGAACTTTTTCGATATAATTACAGCGATATTAACAATCTGGTAAAGTTTGGTAAGGAGAGGGCCAGTAGAGCTAATAATGCTTAACTTGACATCAAGAATCTGGAAAAGGACTAATTTCTGTTAAGGTTAGCATTCTCGATCTCTAAGGCCGCGTATTCAACATCAACATCAAGAGTTTATAGGATGGCGAGTTGTCCGTCGTTAACTTTTGCCTTGTGGATAAGGACTTCATTATTAATAGGATAGTTACTGAACTTTACCGGGTTCTTTATATTAACGAAATCTCGGACATGTTTGAAAACCAGCCCGATTGGATTAGTTACACCAGACGTATAACCCTTGAGTTATTTAATAATACCATAATCTGCCCTGTGGATACCCTAGTACCTTCATTTTGCATTTGATCTTTACCAAACTTGGCCAGATTGTTGATATTAATAACATCTCGGACAATTTTGAAATCCAGCTATATGTAAACGTCACAGCAGAGTTATGACCATTGTTTTACTGAAAATGTCACATTCGCCCTTCTGAACACTTGCGCACATTCATTTGGTTGTTGATCTTTATTAAAATTGGCAAGATTATTGATATTAATCAACCTTAAATAAGTTTGGAAACCAGTTATATCGAAACAGAAACACCAGAGTTATGTCCCATTGAATTATCATAAAATGGTATAGTCTGTCTTGTGAACACTCTATCAACTATATGTTGGTGTGATCTTTACCAAACGTTGCCATATTGATATTAATGAAAGTTTGAAGAAGTTTGGAAACCCGCTTTATCGAATTGGTAACAGAATTATGTCATCGTTTTATTGAAAAATTCACTTTGCATCTGATCTTTACCAATCTTGTCAAAACTGTTTTTATTAATGAAAGCTCTGACAAGTTTGAAAAACAGCAATTTCAGATTAGTAACACTAGAGTTATGGTCCCTGAGTTATTTAAAAATGCTTCATTTGCGCTCCAGCACTTTCATTTTTCATCTGATCTTCACTAAACTTGGCCAGATTGATTTCAATGATAGCTCAGGCACTTTCGAAATTCAGCTAGGTCAGATTGGTAACACCCGAGTTATCGCCCTTGATTTATTGAAATTTGACAGAGGGTTTATATCAATGAAAGTTTAAAAATAATCAACAACATTTGATTTGAGCAGAGCCTCCCCCCCCCCTCCCACCGTCCCACCCCACCCCACCCCACACCCACACATACAAACACCTGACATGTTACCAGAGCCACTGTTGTCAAGTAGAGCGTCCACTCTCTCTTGGGCCCCTTGTTTCACTTTCAGACACCATAATGTGTTAATGTGTTATTTAGGCAGATAAATGTATTGCGTTTCCTTCAAATTAATATGAGAGGCCCAGTAAACACTCAACAAGTTATATAAACTATATATAAAAATGTTCGCCATACAAATGTAGTTTCTTTCGATATACTTGTATACATACTAAAACTGAAACTTCAGGCAAGACAAGTAGAGGGAATGTTCAATCAAAGACACCAAAGATTCTGGAACATCTAGTGAAGGATACTTTTGCTGTTACTCCAAAGGACGTTACTCTGAGCTGTACAGTTGAATTAGGTGAACCACAATGTGAAATCAAATGGTAACGAGTTCATATTTCTATTTGTTTGCTAAGATCACGTTATTCTATTCATATTTTAAATGTATTATCTGCTATGAGTATTTTGACTTCAAACGATATTATGTGGGAGAAAAAAAAGAAATTTATTTTAATTTACGCATAAATTATTTACGCATAAATTATAAAGTAATACAGAAGACATTGCCTGTAATTGTAGGTACAAAAACGACAGAGTAATCAGTGAAGGGGAGAGGTACAAGATGTACTATGAAGACAAATTAGCTTCCCTTGTTATTTTTAAGACGAACCCCGACGACACTGGCATGTATATGATTAAACTTCAGACATTACAAACACAGAAGTTGATCAAATCTGAATGCCACCTTACCGTTCTCTGTAAGTTGTTTGTTCACAAATATATTCCAAGTGCATGGTTACTTATTATGGAGCAATTAATTGTGAGAGCCGTATTACCGTCTAATTATGTTGTAAGACCCATTTAAGTTTCATTCCTGCTCACTGTAAGTAAATTGGCATTGCTTCAACTGAGTTCAGCCTTGCTGTTCATCTAAGTTCAACTTTATTGTTCATCTAACAATTCAATCAGAAGTCTCAGTCATACATAAAGGTCGATTTGTTTACCAGTTGATCTTTAAGATACAAGAAGACTTCGGAAACAAAAAGTATATGTAAACGATATAAATTCTAAGTTAGCAAATTCAATCGTTTATCTAGTTATTACTTATGTCGTAGTAACGGAATTTCAGCTTGTTCACGTGATAAAGTACAACATATTCTGACTTTCACAAACTTTATGAATGTTTGTTTCTGTATCTTTTCGGACAGGTTTAACAAAGAAAATTGATTCATAGTTATTGCCATTGATTATGTAAAAATAAGCAAATTAAAACTTATACGTACTCTGGATACTCCCTGATGTGTTTTTAATTATGTTTTTTATATATTTTTACAATTACATACAGGTTTATCGTTTCCTAATTTCTCTGGATCTGCACTTTATTGGTAGAGAGTTCCTTTTGATTGGATATACTTTTTTTGCATTGTCTTGTCAATTTGAGCGCTGGAGACAATAAAATAGCGGTTGTGTACGCTAAAACTCTGTTTAAACTAACCAGTGGGCATTGTGTGTGGTATAGTACGGATCTACGGTGACATTGCGTTTGAGTTCTGTAATTTCTATCTATCTATCTTCCTTTAATTCCAAACACCTGCTGGGGACCTAGGAATGTCGCGCGTCTATATCTGACATAGAGGTGTTAATAGAATAAGAGTAAGTAAGTAAAGATTAAAAATAAAAACAACTCTGGGGCTACTTATGGTGAGTCATGTTCCACTATGCTAACTGCAGAGTTGAAGGTCTATATTGGGTAGGGTAGGGATATCTGAGGGAAGGACATTCCAGTGAACTATTGTTCTGGGAAAGTATGAATACTTATAATAGTCGGATGTCCTGTCTATTACTCTAAATTGAAGAGGGTGTAGGTGTCTAGATCGTCTGTTCGTCATTGTCATATAGTTCTCAACTGGGATAGCTACAAGACTGTTGGTGATCTTATAGCAGAGGGAGAGCCGACTATATATACGTCGCTGGTCAAGTCTTCTCCATTTCAAGTTGTGGAACATCTCTGTGACGCTAGAAGTTTGTCCATAGTCATGTTTCGCCCAGCGAGCTGCCCTGCGTTGGACAGCTTCGATCTGGTTTATGTAACATGCATTGTGAGGAGGCCAGACAGTGGAGCAGTACTCGAGCTGCCGTCGGACTAATGTTTTGTAGATCAAAGACTTAAGTGGTTCTGAGTGTACTTTGATGTTTCTGCGAAGGAATCCTAATGTTTGATTTGCTTTCTTGGTGATTCTGTCTATGTGTGTGTTCCACGTTAGATCGTCTGAAATGTCAACGCCAAGATATTTTGCTGATGCTGTTGTTTTGAATTTTGTATTATGGAGGTAGTATAAAGTGTCTATGACTGTTTTAGACTTGGTGATATGGATGACTTGGCATTTTGTGGGATAACATTCCATATCCCATTTTGTTTCCCATTTTTCAAGTTTGGTTAGATCATTTTGTACTGTTTCTGATTGTTTTTCTGAAGTGATTGTAATGTAAATGGCAGTGTCATCTGCAAATAACCTAACGCGGGAATTGAAATATATTGGGAGGTCATTTATATATGCAAAAAACAGTATTAGGCCGAGGACGGATCCGTGTGGCACTCCAGGAAACACGGGTATTGATGACGACCTGGACTCTGTGTGCGGTTGCCTAAGAATGATTTTATCCATATGAGAGTATTCCCTCTGATCCCATATTCGCTCAGCTTAAGAATCAGTTTCTCATGGCTGACCTTATCAAATGCTTTGCTGAACTCAAGTAGAATCAGGTCCATTTGTTTCTTAAATTGAACACCTTTGAATAATTCATCCATAAACATTATGAGCTGCGTTTCACATGACCGTTTTTCACGGAAACCATGTTGTAATTCATAAAATATTCCTAGTCTATTGAAGTGTTTAACGATTGATGAGGCGACAATATGTTCTAGGGTTTTACAGAGAATGCATGTGAAGGAGATAGGTCGTTAGTTTGCAGGGTTGGATTTGTCACCGTTTTTTAATGCTGGAGTAACATTTTCATTTTTCCATACAGAGGGTAATTCTTCAGTTTTAACTGATCTGGCGAAATATTTGTAATATAGGAGAAATCTCTTTACAAAGAGTTTTCAGAATAATGAGTTTCATTTGGTCTGGGCCTGCAGCTTGATATGGGTTTAAATTTGATAATAATTTCCTTGGTTGGTGGATATTTCAATTTCAGGCATTTTACTGAGTGCCTTACATTCCTCTGGGATTTGTTGATCCTCGTCTCCTAAGTTTTGGAGTTTTATTTTACTTAAGAACTTTAGGGATAGTGGCGACTTTGGGCTAAATACCCATTGAAACTGTTCGTTCATTATTGTCGCCTTCTTTACATCATCTTGGTGGCAGATGTTGTCCTTTTTTAGAGGAGCTATACTTGTTTCGAGTGTTTTAGTAGAGTGTACAATTTCTTAGTGTTTGTATTTTTGTGTTTTGTGTGTTATTTAAAATAGGACCAATCTTCTTATTTTTGTTTGTAAAAACGCGATATCGTTAGTAACGGTTTGTGATTTAGTTTCTATAGCTTTCTTTTTATTTGTATGTATTCAAGAAGTCCATGGCCTCTTATTTTAAATAAAATTTTACTATATTTTACATAAACTATAATACAAAATACATGTTGGAAAATATTGTTTGAAATTTACTATAGTATTAGCAACACATCTATATGAATAAACATTTAATTTGTTTCAATCTTCAAAAATAAAATGAAAATGGGCCAGCACAATTATTGTTTAAAATCATTTTTTCAGATAGTTATTTGGAAAATAATAGCAAACTATTGCCAATGTATTACATTTTATGGTAACTATGTTCCTGAATTGAGATTAGTCTTTCCGCCATTTCTTTTTCATCCTTTGTCTTTTCTGCAACTAATCGAAATGACCCAAAACAGCAACAATAGTATGAAGTTACACCTATACATGTTGGTGCACAGAGTGAGACCTTCAGATTTAAGTTTAATGTTTTTGTCGAATTTATGAATTAAAATTGAAAATTTGCTATTTTACACATTGTAAATGGGAATCTAGAAACGATGTACCTATGTCAAGCTTACAGAAATTTATTTTAAAAAATACAATTTACTAGTATTATTTTCTTTTGTTGCATATCGTTTAGGAAACATTGTAATATACCATCTATATCTGAACATACTAACTGCAATTCTTTTGAAAAAGAAATAATAAGTTTTCTACTTTCATATTTATAGCTCTACAAAAACCAGTCACAAAATCTCAGACGAAGCAGATAAGACGTGGTCGAACCCTTTCCATTCCTGTAAATTTCATTGGCATGCCAAATGCAACGGTTTCTTGGAAGTTTAACGATTCAACAATCAAAACTTCTGAAAGAATAACACTTACAACGAGGAAAGCAAATGCAATACACTCAGTAATAAGGATCAGGCGTACGACGAAGGACGACAAAGGCCGCTACATTGCTGAGGCAAACAGCACATTTGGAAATGTTGTGGCTGAATTCGATGTTAACGTGATTGGTAAACTTAATATTTAAACTGTTGTAACAGTACTTTTTAAATGTATTTTACAAGATGACTCAGCTTATGACATTTTCTTTACCTGTCTTCGACATAGTATACGTTTTGGAGTCGCTTTGGAGTTGTTCAGTACAAAATAATTTAATGATTTATGTTTTAAATATGTGTTTCGTTAAATAACGTTTAAGGTCCAGATCCGGCCATAAACAGGCACATTTTATAACAGATGTACCCCTTTTCTAAATCTACTGACGACGAGGTATATATATAACTTACATAATTATGTATAAAGTTCAAATGTTATAGACACAATATAAATGGCTTTAACCAGCCAAGCCAAGTTCCAAAACTGGACGGTCGAATTAAGAGTTATAAACTCATAATTCATTTTACGAAAATTCAATAATGGGTATTTTAAGAACCCAGAAATAAAATTATACTTTTAATCGGCACATATACATATATCATTATATAGACTTAATAGCTGAATGGAGGTTTTGATAAACGTTTTTGTTGTGTATTGTTTCCATTATTTGGAGGGGTTGATTTCTCTAATACTGTATAAGCAGATATACGTGGGTGTGGGTGACGCCGCATACACTATAACGCATAACATTATTTGATAAGTTAGATTCTGTAACTGTACCCGTATTATTGATTTGGAAAACCTTTCCTTTTAATTGTGAGAATGGTAAAGGCAGGCATTTTAGTATTTCTATTTTATATTTAGCCATACAATAACTCAATACAAACTGTGACAATAGTCCCTGTTTTTAAAAGCATATTTCATTACAAGTTTGATGAATCTCCAATTGTACAACGACTAACATATTTGATTTGAAAACAATCATCGAGCCAATACAATCGGGCCATTTAACTTTCATTTAGAACACCAAACACCGCTGACAAGAACAATTATTAACATTGACCAAGCACAACCTAACACAGACGACGCTCCTAATGAAAAAGGTAGAGTAGATAAATCATTTGAAAAGTTGTTTAATGCATTGTCTTAAGAATCATTTTAAAAGAGCTTAATTGTGCTTACCAACCTTGAAATGCTTACTTACTTTAGTGACAAAATACATGCCAGGTAGAGGTACAGTCCACAACAGCCAACATATGGAATTCAACTGTGCATCAGTTGCAATATGCCTGATAATTGTTTTAATATTCTAGCTGGCGACTGAGAACGTGTTCTCCGACGGTATTATGGCACGTTTAATTTTAAGTACAGCCTTATGTTCGCACAATTGTTAGCTTTGTTGTGTGTGGCGGCAGTAAATTGTCACCCTGACTACGAACCAGTAGTGTTATTACATACAGGTCCTTTGTATTTTTTTAGTAGAATACGGTATTCTATTACTGCTTAAGCCGTGGATATGGGTGTGGGATTTGTTGCATCTTGATTATTTCTCATGAACTGACTCAATAAAACAGAGTTCTAATGTTCTCACCTCTGTTATCGCGTTGCTTTCAAGGGATCTCCTTTTCAGTATGCATTGCTGTTCTCTGCTAGTTATTTGACAGGATTCCATTTGAGTAAATCTTTACTGTTTTCTGTAAGAAGTGTGTCAAGATTAAATATAAGTACATACTTGCTGTTATGTATTAATAGGCTGGCATTTTAAAATACACACATATTTACAGTCCAACACCTTGTTTTGAAATTTAAGGTCGATTCAGCTATGAGCGTTTGGGACACATATAGAGTTATACTTATTTCAGTCTAGTTTAAGATTAATTGTATTGTGGATTTTACTATTATTCGTTTCGTCCATTTAACATGTTTAACGTTAACTATGGCATAAGCAGATGGAATCTGGTGTATGACGTTGCATGTACTGTACATTCTCATGAACATATTTAATACGCCAGATTTAGTAACGATCTCATGCATAATTGACTTAAAGGGGTTGAAAATAAACCTTTTTGAAAATAGTGCATCGACCCCTTTAACAGTGTCCATAGTAAAATGTATTTTAATTGGACTGTAAGAATGGACAAAGCACGAACATTTTACTACTGTTATTTTAAGTCTCTGTAACGTTTTGAGTAACTGTACACGTCTACTATACATATTCGTTAAAGACTGCACGATAATGGTTGACCTAATAAACATATTTAACTTTTACACTTGTTGTCCCCTTTTTTAAACATATTGTATTACACTGAATAGTCAGTTTCAATGAGTAAGATAAGTTATATTGAAATCAATCATCGATATTTAAGTAATTAAATTACAGTTTGTTTATTTGTCAAGTTTATAAGCAGATCATTTTACTTTAATAATTTAGAACACAAAACACAACGGGCACGCATTCTCAGCAAAGGAGATCCAACAAAGGGAAAGGACTCTGCTCATGGAAAAGGTAGATTGCATGGATGATTTGAATCATTTGAAACCTGCGTTGAGATATCTTAAGTCGGTTAGCCAACAACTGCCATCGGATGCAGCCTTTTGCCTTCATACTTACAATTTCTCTGATAGAAAAATGATAGTTAAATTACTAGTATCTTTAATTTTAAACCATCCATAATATTGTATTTGTTTAATGCTTTAGTAATAATTATTAACTTGTTTTTACCGTTATAATATTATGAGGGCTTTGTGTTATTTTCTTCCCAAAAATATTTCTAGAAGCAAATATAAGTGCACTTTTAAATATAAGCCTTACAGTATTATGTATAACATTAGTGTTTTCGGATGGCGAGAGGTGTACAGTACTGGTTCTACCCAGGAAAAGTGGGCGGTCTGTCACCACTACAAAAAAAATCGACCGTCATATATGACCTAACATGTGTTGAAAATGACGTAAAACACCATACAAACAAACAAACAAAACATTAGTGTTCTTTGAATTTTATGTTAGGCACGGGTTGGGGTCGTGCCCTAAGACGAGCTGTGAGTAACTGGTATATGCAGTTTGCAAAGGAGCCAAAGAAACCAATAGATTTGGCACGCCTTGTTCTCAAGTACAAAAAGCGTGAGGGATGGAGGCACAGAGATGTCATTAAATTGGCCCACATCAACTGCGAGAAATCCCCCGAGATCCCCGAGAGCAACCGTATGGAGATCAACCGTATATTGAGGTTTGTCATATTACGGATCTCACGTAACTAGAAAGGTAGTGCAAAATCAGCAACACTCTTTAGAAATTAATTAAGAAATTATTTTAAACAATAAAATGAAAAATATTAAATTACAGAATACAAATTCAATCCTGTATATATCAGTCCTTCCTGGTTTAATTTTAATGCCCAAAAATGTTCCCAACAATGCAAACATTCTGCCACAATTGTCCAAAAGTGTCCAATATATGTCAATATGTTTTTTCTCGTTGATTATGCCATAACCAGACAGAGTGTGAACGATATGATGACGTCTACCTAAATCTTGAGAGAACGCTTACGTTTGATGTTTATCTCCAATCGTGTTTTGTCGTGCCCTTAATGGTTTATTTTCCTATTGCTATAGCGTCTGCCAAGTCATTGAGTACTTGCTTTGTAGCTTTCTTGACTTTTTTATATTCTTATATACATGTTCATTTTTGAGTAACACGTATATTGCCTATTAATGTTTCCTTATTTGCTAGAGGATATAGCATGGCGGGGATTTCTTTATTTACACTGTCCCTTTATTTACATTATTGTGATGCCAATAAGGTATGAATGATGTTTTTTGCACCCTAAAACCTGGTTTAAATCACCAGTGGTCTTTGTGCCGCAGATCGTCCCAAGGCGGTAACCCTATTGTCAAGACGTTTATGTTTGTGATGTCATATGCATTGCCTTTTATTTATCCTTGCAATTATTGTTAATTTCGTGCATACCGGATAAGGCTATCCACGTTGTGCAAGGGGGTTGAAAGTCTTATCTTTATGGGTAAAGATAAAAGTTCCGCGCGCACCAACATCCGGCGCACCCACATCAGGTAAGCGGGAAAACATGCAAAGCGTTAGTAGTTGGCGGTGTCATTGCACAAAATGTCTCTGATATATAAGAAAAATAATCTATTATGGGTATTCGGTTCAGATAGGAAATTCCAAACCGAGGTATAATTGTTTTAGTCGGAACCTCGGCGGAGCCTCGGTTCCGATAGAAACACTTTTAGAGCCTCGGTTCCGATAAAAACACTTACACCTCGGGTTGGAATTCCATATCTGAACCGGGTAACCATGAAAGATCCTTATATTCTGTGCGTATTTGTGGTTGATGTCGTCCTTGAATGCTTCATTTCCTGTTCGACTTGTATATCTACTGTTATAAATGAATAAGCACAATACTTTTAAATAAGTCCACTTCTCACAAAGTTCTCAATTAACTGATCAATTATAGCAAATCACAAAAAAATATTTTACAATCTGTTTGATACTGAAGAATACTAAACTATACCAGACCCTCATGTGCCCGATTGTACGAGGTGATTCACAAATTTTGTAACAGTTAGAAAATGGCTATAATTCACCACCTGGACATCAAAACAAACGGGTTTTACATTTATCTTGTCGATGAATGTGTGCTCTACATATACATGTCACAATTTATCCGATCTCGATATAGGTAGACGTGAAATTGATGGCTCTCGTCAAATAGAGGGTATAATCGAATACCTTTTGAAGAAGAAAACTTCTTACAGGAAGTTAAAGCAAGAACTATAAAGCAGCGGAAATGGTGTTTCTATATCCACGATACATCGTGTTAAACACCTTGTCATTTGCAAACAACGTGATCCGCGTGCGAAAACCCCTAAACCCGGTCAGTTTCGTAGGAAACCGTCAAGGTCCACAAATGTCGTCATACGTAAAGTTGCCAATATGATAGGTAGGGTTAAAAGTTGTCAATGTGATAGGTAGGGTTAATCCTCCATCCCAAGGGGAAATGGCCAAATATTGTGGTGTCTCTCAGTCAACAATTACTAGATTAATTGAAGATGTCCTTCAAGCTTAATTGCGTAAAAAATGTCAAGTTCACAAACTCAATGCATCGCAAATTGACAAGCGACGCCAACGTTCCCGGAAGCTATATTTACGTCTTAACAATGAAAAGTGGAAAAAATTCGTTACCACTGACGAGGCCATGTTCTATTTAGGTTGTAGTTATGGTCGGTGGCGGGTGTGTTACCTTAGAAAAGGTCAAGACGACACTTCAAATTTGAAGTTTGTTAAGCGTGGTGCTTTTGCTCCAGGTTTCATGGCATGGGCCGGAGTAAGGTACCATGGGAAGACAACGCTTCGAAATATTAACAAAGGCGTCAAAGTCAATGCTCAATATTTTATTGGCAAGGTATTAAAATCTTTCCAGGCGATCAAAGTTGAAACACGGTCTTTCACCAGGACAGTGCATCCAGTCATGCGTCAAAACATACGTTGACCTACGTAAACAAAATAAACACGTGTGTTACACCAGAGCAGTGGATGACCAAGAGTCCTGATGCCCCCGCGGTCTGAATTTTAATAAATTTAGCTATTTTACTGATGATGGATTGCTCCAGTTTGTTCCATTCGTCTTTTAACGCTCGTTTAAGCCCAGACAGGGTAATATTTTTCTTTTCTGAGTGCGCCTTTTTAGAATACCCCACATGTCAAAATCCATAGATCGAAAGTGGTTCAAAACTCATGAATCACCTCTCGTATAATGGGTAAGAATGTACCAGAAAATTGGGTAAAAATATAATCCTTTGCAGAAAGCTTAGAAATATATCCCATGTTCTTCATAATTTAGTTGAAGAATGTGTTTTGTTCTTTTAATGTTTAGCAACTTAGACCTAGATTGACAGAAAAACAATCTTACATGTATAATGTAATAGCATACACGTGGGTAACAGTAAAAACAACAAAATATGTAAACCTTTGCTCGCCAACTTAACTAAACTACCAATAGGGTAATGGACCATTCACGAACAATTATTACATTTAGCATTTCACTAGTTCTGATTTAAGAAGAATTTACAATACAGTTATTTGATTTGAAGCTTGTATATTGAACGTTCCAATGCGGTAGCCTTATTGTCAACCCTTTTGTGTTTGTGGTGTCGTTTGTATTTATTACTTTGCCTTCTTGTTTGTCTGTTTGCGTGTTTGTTTATGTGTTTTGTGGTTGACTGTCCTCCTTGAATGCTTCATTCCCTGTCCGATCTTTTTATATTTTTTGTATTATGTAACAACGTATAAAAGGAATACTATTAAATTGTTTAATGTTCAAATATATACTCATGTAGTAAACATTTCATTTGGTTAAACATTTTAATAGGACATAGGTAGACGAGTTAAAACTAATGTATATGCTTTTTATTAATTCATGAAACCCGCCTTATGCAGGCTGGTCTGCATGTGTAGAAGTATTTTATCTCCTGACAAGGACTCTTAACCTATACTATTTGTACACATAACTTGAATGTAATCATATAAAATCATTTAACAAATCGTATCTGTCTGATTGTGGTCCATATAATAAGTACATGCCCAAATCTAAATTCCATTTAATGAAATAGAATGTCACTGTTGCTTTTGTTTTTAAATGCGTTTAGTTTTATCAAAATGCGCTCGGCCTTTACGCTCGGCATTAATGTTTGGGGCGCTTGTTTCGGCCAAAGGTTTTTCTGCAGTAATTTGAGCAATTTAAATAAAACATACATCAGTTATATATCATTAGAACTGACGTTTTTAGTGGTAAATAAAACTACATTACTTTTGAAAATCGGTTGAGAATTAAATATCTTACGGCCAAAATGATGGGGCTTTTCCTATGTAAATTCCTTGTTGGTGGGACAGCAGAAAATTAAGACATTTCAAATAACTTCAGTATCCTTCATATTTTGCTATAAAACTTTCAGGGTGTCCAAATTTACTAATATCTAATAATTTAAAACCATTTTCGGATAAAAATTCTGAAAAAACAAACATTTTGCATTGAAAATAACCCATCAAACATGCAATATGTATTTCTCAACCGATTTTGAAAAGTAAGGTATTTTTATTTACCACTAAAATGTCTTTTTCACCGATATACAACTTATTTAGGTACGAGATGTATTTTGTCTGAAAAGTCCGAAAAACCTTTGGCTGAAACAAGCGCCCCAAACCATTTAGTTCGCTTACCATTCGATTTGACTTTGAGCTTAAATGGATTAGGGCCCGAAGTCATTTTGGTTAGGTGAGCTAAAATTTAGAAATTAATACGTTTTTTTATAATGGTCTATTTTTAAGAGAATATTTTGCAGTTATGCTGTATACAGCCATTCCAAAGGTAGCAAGAAACATGAGAAACATATAAACGAGGAAAACCATGAAAATAAACCATGTGGAGAAGTCGACGACTTTTTTGCAAATTATAAGGCAGTTAAAAACGCCACGGTCGAAGACATCTGCACACGTATAATACCCACCTATAAACTGTCTTGGGAACACTGTCCAACAAAACTGTTATTCTTAGAGGATGTTTGGGAGGCTCTCTTGAAGCATATGCCAATAGAAGCGATGTTACGTAACCTCCGCAAGATGTCATCACTCGACTTATTCAAAAAAGAGAAAGTAAAGACAGCAGTAAGTATGCTCATATGATACTCACCTGCTTTTTAGACAGTCTTTGCTGTTATTTTACTTGTAAATGTTGTTTGTTTTGTATTTTGGTTAACAACATTCTGTGAATGATGCATTCCTTGTTAGATTGTTATACCTAGTAGGCTACTTTTCTGTCAATATAAGATCATCACAGATTATATCTGACATGATATTAGCTCACATGAGCCGAAGTTTTAAAGTGAGCTATTGTGACCGCCATATTTCGATCCTCTCAAAGGTAATTTTAAGGAATCAAATTCATATACATGAATATATAATGAAATAGTTATGAGGGCAATGTCGTGACATGTATTTCCATTGTAAAGGTTCATGACACGTATTTTCATTGTATCATGTTTAACTAATTTGAGTGTTATACAAAGTATCCCGCCATCACACGTTTTTGACCGTCTTGTGTTTTTACGGTTTCGTTTTATCTCATAATATTTCGGATTGCGCATGATTTCAGAGTTTACCATGTGACATTTTGTTTGCAAAATACACCCCTGTTAATCCGTATCTAAACTGATCATGACATGGGATTTCCCATGACATGGGACTGTCAGTTATTCGGTGGCTAACAATTTAAACGCCTGTTATTGTTTACCGGTTCAAGATTTAGTTCCCCGAACATTTCTGGAAAATTATGAATTCTTGGAGTGAAGAAGTATTGCCATATTAGGGAATATAGATATACAAATCGAACAGGAAAATCAGCATTCAAGGACGACAGTCAACCACAAACACACGCAGAAACAAAGAACACATTAAAAGATGAATGAAAGGCCAAATAATACATCACAAACACAAAAGGGTGGACAATAGGGCTACCGCCTTGGAACGGTCAGTGGCAAAGAATACCGCTGGGGTTTAAGACTATTTACCGAAAGGTCTTGTAAGAAATATATGCATGCAATGAAGTATTCACCATGGAGTTAACCTGAAGCTACAAAGGTCAATGCCCAAATTTGCAGCATGACTGACTGCCGAACGGTAGTCTAGGTAATATTCTAGTATAAGACTGAACTCGCGGAAAGTCTAGAAAGAGTCGGGAGGCAGAAGTCGTGTGTCGAGAGTTGGCTATTGCATTAGATTTGTGTATATCCACATGATGGATTCCCGCCGTCTTAGACAAGGGGTGGGAAAAGTTATACTATAGTCTGGAAGCTAGTAGTGGGGAAGTTGTTCATCGTTATATAAAACTTTTAGAAATTTGACATTTGAAAGTTTCTAAACACTATTATACGTTGTGAACCTAAGACATTTAATAATTAGGACTACACTGAACAAAATTGCTAAGTATCAACATTTTTGTATCTTAACTAATTTTCTTGTTTTAAATATATTTTAGAATAGATATATGATAAGAATTTTGTTTTGACACATAGTTTGTAAAACATTTATTTTTGTTTAAATTGTTACATCTTTTGGGAGTTACCCTCCCTTTATATGAAAACATGAAATGTACTGATAAAACACATAACATGAGTCAAAGATCGCTTAAAGATATAAAATTCTTAAAATTGATATGAAATAATAGAATAAAACATAAAATTTTGACCCATTTATCGCAGATTTTCCGTCTATAAAAAAATGAAATATGGATTATCTTAAATTACCTCCCTTTACATTGAATATTGTTTGAAATTCAAGCAACTGTAATTCAGCGTTAACATTCAATATTTCGAAAATTTCTTTAGCAAACGCATTTGTAGTGGTAATGCTAGTAAAACATGTCAAAATAATTTTAACTGGCATATTTTAGAATTAGGAACATCGAAAGCTTCACTAAATCGTAGTACTTAATAAAATCCTATATACCCAGTTGTATAAGTGTTATAACTTATTTCTAAGAAAACACATTGAATTCAATGTTTTAAAATATGTTCATGCAATCAGAGCAGACGATTAACACTCGTTATTTTGCAGTTTAACCGTATCTCTAATCAAGCTCAAAATACACAAAACAATGAGAATATTATTGACATATTCTTAGGTTGATACTTAGCAATTTGGTTTAGTTTATTTAAGTAGTTAACAAATTGAGTATTGAAAATCACTATAGAAAATGGATATGTATATATAACAGGATGTTCATAACGTATTATGAATAGGTACTTGTTTGCTCCGTTTTTATATGTACCAATAACTTATGTAAATCACAACGCGAAGTCCGGACCTTGTTATTAAATGTAGCAAGCATGTAATACGACCCCATAGGGTTACATTGTGTTGAAGTTACTTTATTTAACTCAGTCGAAAATATATGACGTAGTTCACAGGATATGCATGGTGGGTAAGCTCTATACTGTTTACACATTTGAACGAATTGAGATCGAAAACGTTTAGTTTTTTAGTTCAGGAAAGTTGTCTGATATCAGTTCTTTCTAGTGAAACTTTCTCGAATCTGAAATGCATTATTTGCTGTCAGCAACAATTCAATTTATTATGATGACACGACGGAATAGATAATTGCACTAATTGTGTTTTGTTCTATTCACAGGTGATCAGCAAGCTAAAGGATATAACAAAGTATGAATTGGACAAAGAAGCAAATAAACAACATCCACCGGTGCACCCATTTAGAATTTTCATTGCATGGCAAGCTTACCTATCAGGTGATATATTTCTAAAATATATTGGCCTTAAAGCTACAGACGCTATACTTTAACTCAAGAATATGAATAAATCACGGGATTTCACGAACATCCAGAAAGTCGGTATAAAAGTCAGAAGTCGATGCGTAAAATACCTAATGTTATTTAGCCTTCGTACTGGTAGCATCGATATATATATATGGCTTCTGAATATATTTTATAATAATGTTGTCTGGAACGGATTTAAACCAGTGACCTTTTGGTGTTTTTGTAGTACATGATATTACCACTACACTACGGGCATTACCTATTTACGTAATGACTATTACGTGTAGCATGTTTAACACGTAATCGTCATTACGTAAATACGTATGGCGCACACATGCGCACAAACTTATCATCCACTAAATAACAAATCAAGATTAAAGTTTTGAAAAGTTAAGTTGATAATAAATAGTATTACACCACGTATGGTAGTTTAATAAATAGTATAACACCACGTATGGTAGTTTAATAAATAGTATAACACCACGTATGGTGGTTTAATAAATAGTATTACATCACGTGCGACATGATGGTCTATATACCGATACAGCTTGAGGTTCGTTCAAATATGTTATTTTGCGTCATAATATATAGTACTAAATATACTATGTTCTCAGGAAGTCACTACAGTTCTGTGGTTAGAAAGTCGGACTGTAAATTAGGAGGTCGTGTGTTCGAGTCCCGCAAGAGGCAAACGTGTTTTCCCATTAATTTATAATGCTATTTGTGTACAGGTACAATATGCTTTACTCGATGCCTGTAAAGTAAATGATGTCCTGCGTTAAATCTTATATATGAAGCACAATATGTGTGTGGCTTTAACGAAAGATACCACTAAAGCCGGTACTAGGAGACATGAGGGGTTTTGCAAACTATA
The DNA here is from genome assembly GCA_037043455.1 of Cyrtodaria siliqua. NCBI lineage: Eukaryota > Metazoa > Mollusca > Bivalvia > Adapedonta > Hiatellidae > Cyrtodaria > Cyrtodaria siliqua. The sequence continues at coordinate 34,730 of JAWPHD010001590.1, read as the reverse complement.
TGAACAGACTCAATAAAACCAAGTATGCTACTTTCTGTCGTGTTTGATGCTTCCAATGAATCCCCTTTTCAGTACATATTGATATTCACACTAAAGTCTGTTCAGTTCTATTTGGCGGCTGTAAACATTCGTCCCGACTACAAATCAGTAATGTTATTACTTACTGGTTCTTTAAGGTCATCAAGGTCAATGTGTGTGGCTTTAAATAAGAATACCACTTTAGCCGGTTCTAGTGGGCGTGAGAGATGTTACAAATCATAATACCTCTCATGAACATACTCAATAACTGCTCAACGGCTACGTTTCTCTCTCGTTCGTGTTTGTTGCTGATAAGTGTTCCCTTATTTAGTATTTAAAACATATATTTGAAAAAGATGTAAAGAACTGAATTTCTGCAATCCATGAAAAAGGGGAATATCAAGAATATTTGGAAATAGAGTGCGTTGCTTGTGCCGTGTGGCGGCAGTAAAACGTCTCCCCGCGCTTGCAATCAGTACTGTTATTCATTCGATCTTTGGAGATCGCTGAGCCCAATACTTATAGTTAGTTATCGGTGGCACATTTTCAATTTCTTTTGTTTTCTTACTTAGTTTTTGATTCGGTGATTCCACTACTCCGGCCGATAAAAGGCTCTGGGTATTGTTTAACCGCTCATAGGATATGTTGTCTGCTTTTTATACGCAGGCTTCATAACCGCTGCTCCCAACTAAATTCCATTATGTTTATTTCGCTCTTCGGGGCATTTCATTTTATTAGATACTGGGACCATACGCCGTCCGACATGGGGAATACGTTAAAGAAGGATAACTCCATGTCCACCGCCATATGCAAGCCATCTTCGAGATGGTTGAAATTTTGTGCTGATGATTTTATGAATATTGAGTTCTGCTCAACCCGGGGCTAGAGGGCGTGAGCGGTAGCTAGCATATTTCACTAACACTCATGAACAGTCTCAATCAAACCGAGACTGCAATATTTCGTATGTGTCGTGCTCGGCCGTTTCCAAAGGTCCATTATCATACTCTTTTTTATAGCACAGTGGCGTTGCTTGTGCAGTGTGGCGGCAGTAAAACGTCTCCCCGCGCTTGCAATCAGTACTGTTATTCATTCGATCTTTGGAGATCGCTGAGCCCGATACTTATAGTTAGTTATCGGAGGTACATTTTCAATTTCTTTTGTTTTCTTACTTAATTTTTGATTCGGTGGTTCCACTACTCCGGCCGATAAAAGGTTCTGGGTATTGATTAACCACTCATAGGATATGTTGTCTGCTTTTTATACGCAGGCTTCATAACCGCTGCTCCCAACTAAATTTCATTATGTTTATTTCGCTCTTCGGGGCATTTCATTTTATTAGATACTGGGACCCTACGCCGTACGACATGGGGAATACGTTAAAGAAGGATAACTCCATGTCCACCGCCATATGCATGCCATCTTCTGGATGGTTAAAATGTTGTGCTGTTGATTTTATGAATATTGAGTTCTACTCAACCCGGGGCTAGATGGCGTGAGCGGTAGCTAGCATATTTCACTACCACTCATGAACAGTCTCAATCAAACCGAGACTGCAATATTTCGTATGTGTCGTGCTCGGCCGTTTCCAAAGGTCAATTATCATACTCTTTTTTATAGCACAGTGGCGTTGCTTGTGCAGTGTGGCGGCAGTAAAACGTCTCCCCGCGCTTGCAATCAGTACTGTTATTTATTCGATCTTTGGAGATCGCTTAGCCCGATACTTATAGTTAGTTATCGGTGGTACATTTTCAATTTCTTTTGTTTTCTTACTTAATTTTTGATTCGGTGGTTCCACTACTCCGGCCGATAAAAGGTTCTGGGTATTGATTAATCACTCATAGGATATGTTGTCTGCTTTTTATACGCAGGCTTCATAACCGCTGCTCCCAACTAAATTCCATTATGTTTATTTCGCTCTTCGGGGCATTTCATTTTATAAGATACTGGGACCATACGTCGTACGACATGGGGAATACGTTAAAGAAGGATAACTCCATGTCCACCGCCATATGCATGCCATCTTCGGGATGGTTAAAATGTTGTGCTGTTGATTTTATGAATATTGAGTTCTGCTCAACCCGGGGCTAGAGGGCGTGAGCGGTAGCTAGCATATTTCACTACCACTCATGAACAGTCTCAATCAAACCGAGACTGCAATATTTCGTATGTGTCATGCTCGGCCGTTTCCAAAGGTCCATTATCATACTCTTTTTTTATCATTAACGACATTTTCATTATTACTATATTAGTATTATAACTAAGTTAACATGCAATAATACAGAGAATAGTGGCCAAAATGCAGCCATTCAAGATGCAATGGAAAATAATACAGAAAATAGTGGCCAAAATGCAACCATTCAAGATGCACTGGAAACAGCGTTTTACAGTGCATTTAAGAATGTTGAGCCGATGAAACAGAAGGTTCTTCTCGCTGTAGATGTCAGTAATTCAATGATGACAAGGATTCCTGGAAAAGGGAAAAGGTTAGATACAATTACAACATATTCTTTTCTGAAAATAAAAAGCAACGCATTTTGCCTATATAATCTATTTAATACACACTTAATATTCGAGAGAAATCTCAAGGTGTTTTTCCTTATAAAATAATCTAGTTAGAGAAAGGCACAACTGTGATGTAGCAGACCTTTAAATCTAAGTACACATTCTTTCCTGAATGCATCAATGTTGCAGTTCCACTTTGAACATTTGAGTTATTTCAGAACTGAATTTAAAGTAAAGAGCAGTCTAAATTTGCTCACCTGCTTGAGCAAAGTGCGCATTCTATCAAGAACTTTGACGGGGTAAAAGATGGTGTGTAATGTGTTGTTCTAGTCTACTTTCCGAATAGAAATATCTAATGCATACATGTACCTATATCATTCGATTAGAAGCAGCATGCATACAATATATAGCGGAAGTTCCTTCCCACTATGTATTAGTTCCGTATATATATTCTATTGAGTCGACATAATACTGATATTTGAAAGAAGATAACCGGTCACATGACCATTCCGATTTTTACAATTGCTTTTCATAGAATAACTTATTCTGCTCTTTTTGAGAGTATACATTTAACGTTTTACCCGTCAATGACATGACGTAACCGATATTCGATACGTGTTTTTAGTTGACTGTAATCCTTGAATGCTATATTTCTGTTCGACTTTTATATCTACTTGTAATGTCAGTGACCTCACTTAAAATTATGGTTAAAATGGTTTAACCAAGAACATTGAGGAAATTGGCGAGTATAGTGACACACGTTTTTATATAAATATATGATAAGAGTACGAAACACTCTGTGAAATCAGTCCAGGATAGAATAAAGTGGTACTTGATTGAGAAGTGATATAAATATCATAGTCTTTAAGCTAATAATTTTCAGCATTCAATGACCAAATTAAATAAAAATGAAAACAGTAAGTTTTATCGTCTTTTGATTTTGTAAAATTAATATTGAAGAACTACTGCACATGAAATACCAGTAAAATATTAATATTCGTTGAAATAAAAGGAGATAAAATCTAAGTTTGTATCTATTTACAAAAATGCAGATATATTCATATGATAAAAAGATTAAAACAGGGATGATGTGTTATTGCCCGTCATATCGGCCCTCGACCAATATTGCTAAAGCATTCGGGCGATGATGCTACTGCTCTGTACTTTTCATAACCTATAACAACGGCCCTGCATTGTTTGAATATTGTAAATATGTTGCCACCCTACTTGTGTTCATCTTGCTCGGTTATTCTTTTCTATATAAGAGATAAAATTTCATTTCAGCACCATAACTAATGTCAGTGCTGCAGGAGCGATGATGATGGTAACAGCTGGAACAGAGGAAAACCCAATCATAATGGGTAAGTTGTCCCGCTGATGATGGTAACAATTATAACTGAGAACACTTCCAATCATAATGGGTAAGTTGTCTCGCTGATGACTGTAACAATTATAACTGAGAACACTTCCAATCATAATGGGTAAATTGTCTCGCTGATGATGGTAACAATTATTACTGAGAACTCTTCCAATCATAATGGGTAAGTTGTCTCGCTGATGATAGTAACAATTATAACTGAGAACACTACCAATCATAATGGGTAAGTTGTCTCGCTGATGATGGTAACAATTATAACTGAGAACACTTCCAATCATAATGGGTAAGTTGTCTCGCTGATGATGGTTACAATTATAACTGAGAACACTTCCAATCATAATGGGTAATTTGTCTCGCTGATGATGGTAACAATTATAACTGAGAACACGTCCAATCATAATGGGTAAGTTGTCTCGCTGATGATGGTTACAATTATAACTGAGAACACTTCCAATCATAATGGGTAAATTGTCTCGCTGATGATGGTTACAATTATAACTGAGAACACTTCCAATCATAATGGGTAAGTTGTCTCGCTGATGATTGTAACAATTATAACTGAGAACACTTCCAATCATAATGGGTAAATTGTCTCGCTGATGATGGTAACAATTATTACTGAGAACTCTTCCAATCATAATGGGTAAGTTGTCTCGCTGATGATGGTAACAATTATAACTGAGAACACTTCCAATCATAATGGGTAAGTTGTCTCTCGGATGATGGTAACAATTATAACTGAGAACACTTCCAGTCATAATGGGTAAGTTGTCTCGCTGATGATGGTTACAATTATAACTGAGAACACTTCCAATCATAATGGGTAAATCGTCTCGCTGATGATGGTAAAAAGTATAGCTGAGAACACTTCCAATCATAATGGGAAAGTTGCCTCGCTGATGATGGTTACAATTATAACTGAGAACACTTCCAATCATAATGGGTAAATTGTCTCGCTGATGATGGTAACAATTATTTCTGAGAACACTTCCAATCATAATGGGTAAGTTGTCTCGCTGATGATGGTAACAATTATAACTGAGAACACATCCAATCATAAAGGGTAAGTTGCAACGCCATTGGTGGTGGTAACAAGTATTACGGAACAATATAATATATAATATTCATTATGGATACACATTATTTGTATTTCACTGCAATATCTGCGGAAAAACGAGAATATGATTTTATTTAATGAGTAGAAATATTTGAACAGGTAAAGTAATCTGCCTCATTAACGTTCTTAAATGTAAACATTACCAGCGAAATTTATTTATAATATTTGACACTTTATTTTGAGAAATTGATCTACGAAGAAGTAAATAAAATATTTATTTGAACATATCGTTTTTATAACATTGCTTTCATAATTCAAAGCTATGCGCAACATGTTCCCCATCCCCATATTGACAAGGACACGTTATGCTTTTCTAATGCTAGGTTCCCACTATCACGATTCGAGGCACGATTGAAATCGTGGTCTTAATCGTGGACTAATCGTGGTGATCCTATCAGATCTTATCAGATCTTAAGGTCAGTCGTGGCAATCGTGTTAATCGTAGAAATTTTTTGAACGGTTCAAAAAAAATTCTACGATCAACACGATCAATTGTCAATCGGGATCATCGTATCAGGTCGTATTGCATCGTAACAAAGCGCGACAGATCGCATCTAATCGTGCTTCCAAATCGTAGTGGTCGGGATCGATCTTAGACAAGACAAACACCACGCTCTGTTGAGATGTGTTGCGATCTCCCACGATCTGTCACGATCTGTTACGCTCTGGCGGGTCCCATTGCTCAAGACCTGACACGAATGACTCACGAGCAGATAGGAGTTGATACGAGAAGATGCTAGTAAATGCGAGTAGATACGAGTAGTTACGTTTTTACACGAACGCTCAGGATCTGTTACGAGTTCTCTTTTCTGGCGATAATGTTAGTATACAGTAATACTGCAAATGCCACGTTGTCATCATCCGCAACTCCTGCCATCATCAATGGTTGAGGGTTGTAGTGTTCACCCTGTAAAAGTTCAAGAAACAATGAAGTCCATGGTCAGTCGGGCTGTATATATACCCGTCGGGGTCCAGTCGTAGCTCAAATCGTGATCACCCTCGATCATGATCGTGAAAGACATCGCGACCACAATCGTATCCTATCGTAACGGAGCGCATCGGTTCGTGATGAACGTATCGGGACGTATCGGAACGTATCTGCACGTACCAGATCATCCCACTTCGGGGAACCCGAACGTGATGATCGTGTCAGATCAAGACCCAATTGTGGACTCGATCGAAACAATCCTATCGTAACGTATGTGATCGTATTTGAACGGGAGATAAGACCGTGACAGATCGTGACACCTGAAATTGACAAATCGTGACCAGATCGCATCCGAGCGCAACAAATCGTATCAGAACGTATCGACTCGCATCACCTCGTATCCAAACCTGAAATTTCAGAGAAGTTCCACGATCAGCTATGAATGGCCAATCGTGGCGTTCGTAACGGATCGCACGACAGTGGGAACCTAGCATTAACTACTATATTTAATTAGGGATTTTACTATTAAATTGTGTCGAAGAGAGCAAGCAGACCAATCTCCCTTTTACTTCTAAAAGGTTAATTCTGAAAATCATAGATACTCACTCGTATTACTTTGTTTACAACAAATCCCTCTTTACTTCTTCCGAGAACTAGATTTTCGTTTCGTAGTTTAAAATCGGAACCAATAATGTCATAACATATTTGATTTAGTTCCCGCTGATATAAAAGAGCTAATAATGTAATCATTGTTTGACACCTGATTTTGGCTATGTTTTGTTTTAACTCAGGAGCACTAATTTGTTCAGTCTATTCAGATGATGATGTTTCCACGCACACCGTGTTCAAGACTGGGTTGACGAAAAGTAAAACAAACTTCCAACGATGTGCTGTATTTCTAAATGATACAACCGTTTATTTATAATTATATTGCATGTACCTCTAAAACATCTCCAAAGGTTTACCATTTTGTCTTACAGCCGTTATATAAATCACGCAAGCAAGTGTTGTGGTTTGTCATAACTCTGGGGTGAATTTATTTTGGTCAATACTAAATTCTGGTTCTTGATAAAATTTGCAATACATAACCTTATCAGAAAAACCGTCGGTGGTTCTACCCATGCACGAAAATTGCCCGGAGGGGCATTTGGGGTCTTCCTCCACCAATGGAAGCTGGAATGTCTCCATATGACCTTAGCTGTTGGTGCGACTATAAAATCCAATTCAATTCAATTACCATAAAACCTTATAAAATACAAGCATATTGCTAAAAAGACCTTTTCAGAGGAAAAAAACACGTTCGGCTTGAAAGTATTTTTCTACTAATGGCAAATTAGAGAATCATACTATATGAACTTTCCAAGAAGTTTATGCAACACATATATTCTTCTTAGACAAGTATTTATTTTAGGTCTGGAACACCTGTTTATACCCACTGGTTACGAACATCTTTGTCGCCGATATTTGTGTATTGCTAAGAAATACTTTTCGTGTCAAGTCTTTCACTAGATACTCATGCAGACGTCATCAAAATACCTCAGGATATCTGGGTGATATATTGAACGAACATTGAACATCATTTTCTGTTCGTCTATGGTTAATACTATCTATCATAAAGAACTTCAAGTCAACAAAGCTAATATTGCTGATACTGTCGGTTTTTTTCTCAATTTGCATCTTTCTCGTTTGAAAATTGGGAAATAATATGCAAATTCGATGACAAGAGAAATGCTTAAAGACGGTGTATCGCATGCAAAATGCCAAGGCCACTTTTTCCGGTCGTGAACAGTTAGTTTGAGATGCACTACGCTTGGACAGCTTGAGAAATTGGAATAAAACATGATGCATGTATGAGGATAGACCGTCTTGTACCAAATAAGGGTAATTTGGTCAAAGTCATTTTCACTGCTCAACACGTACATTAGTTCTTTTCTCCTAATTTGATTAACATTAAACTATTGTAATGAAACTAGCTGTGATTATGTATCTTCAATAGTAGGTTTTATTATTAGTATCTGTGAAGTACTAATCAAATCGGCGATGACCAATAATTCCACGGGGGGTTTAGAATGAACAATTAGAATACAACTATTAGTCTAACAATTATGTGTGCAAAATGTTAAATACTTTTTTCCAACAACAAACTCTTGAATAAGTATACCATTCTGTGTATCACAGGCATAAATAGATGTTACTAACAATAGCCAAAGAGTCCTTCCGGTTTATGGGCCCTTTTTTGTCAAATTTTACGTGCAAATATCTTGCGCCTATCTCCTCCCAAATTTTTTAGCCGATTGCTTCGAAATTGTATAGGATGCTTACCTATAATGTCAAAATGTGCATATCGTTTCGGCGTCAAAATCTACTTAGTATTACCAGAGTTATTGCCCCTTTTTCGTCAAATTTTACGTTTTGCACTGGATGTTCTAGTTTTTATAGTCATAGTACCAATACACGTGCATACGTTAGTTGTAGCCTTTTCTTCTTTATGAATAGATAAAACATCTATTCACGGGATCTTTTGACTGGATGGAAATATTGCAATTAGTGTAACTTATGATCACATGTTCGATGATACATTTGCGCTTGTTCATGTATGTTTGTATAGATACATAGTTGTTTATCATCTCAGGTAGAGTATAAGAATCCATCATGAGTGTCCGTGTGAGATAGGGAAATCTCACCCGAGGGTCAGAATTGTAACCAGGGACGAGGCTCTGCCTAGTTCCTGGTTGCATTTCTGATCCCGGGGGTGAAATTTACTTATCTCTTATGGTTAAACCCACGATGAATTTTTTTCTTTCTTAATTTTTTAATTAATGATTTGATTTTACGCTAGATGACGTTTCATGTAAGAGTCACATGTCATGTGAGATAGAGTTATCTCACACGAGGAAAACATGACCAGAAATGGTAAAATGTCTGCTCTACGAATTGTGTGTTTATTGAATGGATATTTTTCCTGATACTGGATATTAGAGATGTGTCATCTTGGGATTGGCACATGTATAACTTCTCCGTACATAACATAGACTTGTATGAGAAAACGATAGATATGTACCCAATACCACGTATAGTAATATTGGTATGGTATATACGAAAACAAGAAAACATGTGTTAATTTTGAACAACATAAAATGATTAACATCAATTGCCAATACGCAGTATTATAGGTATTTATTTTAAAACAAAATACGTATTTCCGTCAGTTACTATGGGATTTAAGTGTTGATCAGTCGACCTGTGTCATCTTTATGTTTATATTGAGTTAATTTAAGGAGACTATTTACCTTACATATGTGTTCTTATACAAGAAACTTTCAATCTTCCAATAAAAGTTGCCACACATTATTTTTACACTAATATTCTCTCACATACAACAATTCTAAACATATTAAATTCATTATATTTTTCTCTATCATTACCTTGCAACAAAGAATCCTATTATGAAAGGCTTTTGTTGACATATTGTTCTGAATTTAAAATTTTAAACCAATGTTTTATTACAGAAATTAATATACACTTTTCCAAAAGGTGTCATTTTTAGTTCACCATTCACAAAATCTTCTTGATTAAATTGTGTAACTACATGTTTACAATTATTTATTTAAAAACACAAAAGTCTGTTTAATGATAGGTAATAGTCATACAAGAGGCTGATTGTCTATATATATGTCTATTTTTTCAAAGATGACATTTGTCGATATGCAAGGACCCTGCATTTATATTAGCATATATCTAGTATAGTTCTAGTTTAGCTTGTATTTAAATAGGATTCAACCACAGTAAAGACATACCAGAAATGGAGCTTCTGGACATAAAAAAACACAGCAAGCTAGAGGATATCAAAAACCTAGAATTAAATGCGGGCCACTGTAGAAAGGACGCCAAGGACACAACAGACTGTTCTCTTCCGATGGTACATGCTAAAGAAAAAAGCTTTGACGTCGACGTCTTTATTATCTATACAGACAGTGAGACATGGTAAGTAAAGAATGTTGACTTCGCGGCATATATACAGACAATTAGACCTAGTAAGTACCGAATTTTGACTTCTTGGCATACATGCATACAATGAGACATGGTAAGATGGTAAGTACAAAACATCGACGTCTTGGCAGATATACAGACAATCAGACATGCAAAGTACATGATTTTGACGTATTGACATGTATACAGACAAGTAGACATGGTAAGTACGGGACATTGAAGTCTTGGCATATATACAGAAAAGCAAACATCGTACAGGACATCGACGTCTTGTCAAATATTCTATAAATTTAAAAATAACATGTTCATACACATTGATATAGCCATTATGTCTGAGCAACAAATGACCCAAACAGCGCTAGATGGAGAATCCAGATGATCCCTCAAGAAACATAGGCTTACCATACTTCAAATGAAAGAAAAATAAACTTCTTTTTTAAGAATTATTGGAATTAGTTAAAGAGGTTTAGTTATATATCAAGTATACATTGAAAATTGGAAAAATGGTTCAATAGAAACCACAGCAATCAAACGCTATGGCACCGTACGTTTGCACTGCACAACAAACCGAAATAAATGAGCATATTTAAAGAGTCCATGAAAGAAAACTGCATAACATAAAGAGTGGTGAATACAGGTTATTGACTTAGAACGACCAATAGGCAATAAGGACTACAGGTTCAAGACATATACCTTAAATATTTTCTGGCTAAAGTCAAGCATTTTTCTCCGCGATTTAAAATGATAACTAGGTTAATATCTGTTACTTTTTAATGCATCACCGCGTACTATTATGCACTAACAATGGATACATAAACTTGGAATTTCAGGAGATAGATGATATTTTACCATGAGAGATCATGTTTGACATCTAAATTAATGCTTCTAGATTGTTGTATTCACATATAACTCTATGTAAAGCTTTGACACTCTGACAGCTGCCCCTTGGAACATGTCTGAATTTCAATCAGTGTTACCATTCAAACAAACTTGGTAGAGGACTATTCGCAATTCTATATGTAAAATAGTACCTCTAGCGCATGTAGTTTTATGCACGATGTGTATTTTACTGAATGTGTTTGTGATGTACTATTTGAATCACCGTTGCGTTGTAATACTTGTTGGAGTGACTGTATTCTGTGAATGCTACTCTTCCTGTGGGACTTTTGACCTTTTCTTGGAGAGAGAAAACTCTATGTAACATTGTGAACCACTGGGCGGTGCCAAACTTGACACCAGTGTCACCATTTGAACACACTTGGAAGAAGACCAAAGGCGTATGCTATATAAAATATATGAGAGATATATACCTTGTGGTTTCAGAGACGAAGCGCTCTGCATAAATACTTTGGACCTTCCTGACGGTGCCAGTTTTAACCCAGGATTTACCTAATTTTAACAATAACAACGACGAAGACAATAGCTTACAATATCTCAATTTTAGCTTTCAGATGAGTTTAGCGAATTGTAAAGAGGAAATTAAGACCAGCGTGTTCATTGTTATAGGTAATTGTTGTTCAGCCAATCAGGGTTTCCCATGTATGGTAATCTCGAAAATCCCGGCTTGAATGTGTTTGTATTTGGCAAACGTACATTGAATGTTGTTTAACGGCTCAGCAACACAGTATATGTTATTTAGAGCCGCCCCAGAGAGAGGGGAAGGATACATAGGAATCCGGGAACCTGCCCTACTCTTATTATTGAATAGATTCCTATGGTTCTTTTACGTGCTCGGAGGATAGACCGATACACGGGACCGCCCGGTTTACGTCCCCATACGACCGACGAGGGTGAGGGAAACTGTCTTGCCCAAGAACACACCGACGGAACTCAGTGGCACCACGGAGGATTGAACCCGGGGCCTCCGGTTACAAATCCGCAGCGCTACCGACTGCGCCACGCCAGCCCTCTAGATGCATGTACAGGGCATAAGGAAATCGGACAAATGTTAATTTGTGCCTTTGAAAATGCGATTTGAAACTGGACATTAAGCTATAATACGTCGAACAAGTTGTTTGAATACATAGCAGTCGTGAAAAATGCGTGGCGACTGCCGTTTTCGAAACAGAGCGATCAAAACATTGTGTTATTGGACTGCAGTTGTGAGGCAAATGTAATCAAACTTGCATGTTTTCGACTTCAAATACATTTTGTGTAACTAATACTGGCTACAGAGGCCTACAGTTGGTATCGCTGTGTAGATGAATTATTCAGTTGCTAGTCGGGTGCGTGTTTGAGGAGATTCATCTCACCGAACGTTCAGCACCGGACTTGAAAGCATGTAAGGTATCAAATTCATCAAAATCATATTACCTCTTATGGTATAATCAAATGAGGTTAGGGATTGGATCTGTTGGGGATTGGATCTAAATAAGGCGCTCAAAGCCCCTGTGACTTGATACACAATATTATTGGTGACTTTTGTTAAATAAACAAAACAACTGAGCTCTGTGTTGAATTTGCTTTCCTTGTGCTTAAGAAAGAATTCCTAAACAAACGTTTTAGAAGAAAACTTAGATGCTGTTGGTAAATGTAACATTAAAAGCAGAAAATATTTATTCAAACTGTGTTGTTGTTTTTATTTTGAACGTGGCAAAAAATGCATGTAGAAGCTCATAACACGGGTGGTTTCTCCCAACAGGAAAGAGTTTTTCCCGTCTTTTAGAACACGTGATTTTCTTATCCTACGAATTACTTTCCTTAATAAAAATACCCTTTTAAAAGTAATCCCTTACTGGTGTTAAAATGTGCCAACATTTTTCCCACGAAATGACTACTACGATTAAATACTTATAATAAATATGTAAAATTAAGTGACGACGTAAAAAGCTGAAAATTACATTTTCTTCATAGAATGCCTGTAGAAGGCAAAGCGCGTAATACTGTAATAGAAAGCACTCGATTTTAACTGTCTACCACGATTTAACTTCAAACATTGTCGTCTATATGATCGTCCACATGACTGTAAACCCGGAGAAATGGTCATCTTAGGATTTGCAATTCGAGCACATGGTTATCCGTGAATTACAAATTAGTTTCAGACACGAATTATTGTTCATAATATGCTTGATGTTTCTAAACAGGTGTGTCTATAAAACAATGGCAGTGGTAGTTTTCAGGATTTGATGGAAAGTTTTGTATACCTGACATTTTTCAGTTGTATTATATACAGCAATGCAAAAGAAAGGTTTTTGCAACAACTTATAACATATTAAACACTACTCACACAATCGCTTATTGTACTTATACTCTTTCAAAATCTATAGTGTTCCTATTTCTTCCTCGCATTTTAAGATGGGTATAGAAGATTGTCCTTATAGACTTATTTCGCAACACTACCTTGTCATTAGAAAATGATTAAAAGAAAGCTTTCTCAACCCATTTGTGTTTCTGATGTCTTATTTGGCCTTTTATTCATCTTTTAATTTGTTCTTTGTTACTGTGTGTGTTTGTGGTTGACTGTCGTCCTTGAATGCTGCTTTTCCTGTTCGATTTTTATATCTATATTTTCTTATTTGCTGCTAACATGATCACAGAATAGCTCATGTATATAAATTGAGACACGATTACAGTTTTTTTTCTTTGAATATTATTGTTGTATTGAATATTATTTTGGTAAATAAGCATGTTATATATATATATATATATATATATATATATATAACATGCTATACTTTACTGTTATGAAGAAGAGAAACAACTTAACAGTTTAGCTGTACTAAATACAAAACTTTATTGATAGTTTGTCATTGTACCCGGGTTTCATATGTTAATATGTTTACTACATATCTATGTATATATATAATGTATCAACTCCACTGACACCCCCCCCCCCCCCCCCTCCCACACACACAAATATACACCCATTCCTTCACCCAACTCCTCTAATACAATATACTGAAAATATGTCCTTTTCTAATGTTGATCAATATATAAAGTGAAATAACTTTTTGTCATTTATAAAGTCAATTATGAATTGGGAATTTTACTCCCTATACTTTCGATCTTAGCTATTTTATTGTTTATATGATGGTTGTATATTTGTGACAGGTCCGGAAACGTCCACGCACGCCAGGCTCTGTGCGATTACAGAGAATTTCGACAATCAGTACTTCAAAAATCAGGCGTCGTGAAACTGATCGTTTGTGGAATGTGCTCTACAGAGTTCAGCATTGCCGATCCTAACGATCACAACATGCTCGATGTTGTAGGGTTCGATTCTAACACGCCCAGAATCATATCAGAGTTTGTCAGACTACCTACTCCCGCGTTGTAAATGTACCTGGCATATTTCACCAGCTGCGAATTTCCTGGATACCTTCGAGCTTATAGTATATCACAACTGCAGTGAACAGAAAGTAGTGTAGTATTATGATTCGCTTGTGTTATTAATACTAAAGGCATTGCATACAAAGACTAATAACCATTCATAAAAATAACATTCATATAGTGTAGATGGGAAATTAAAATAAACCTGAATGGAACAATAGTTGTAAACCCACCATGTATAAACACATAAGCATTTGATTGTATTTATTGTATCAGATTACCATGTCTAAATGTTAAAAATGTAAACTCATTTTTTCCCGAGTAATCCTTTTTTCACATTTTTCTAACAAATTGTATTTCATGTCATAGTGTCCATTGTTAATGTGCATATAGTTGAACGTTAATCGGACATTTTATAGTTTATAGGTGTATTAGTACAAGGAAAACATGAACCAGCATTACGTGGTACCACCTTAATTCCATTAAGCGATGGGAAAGCTTATATTTTCAGGATTTTTTAACGGATACAATAAACATTTGTTACTGAAAAAAATGTGATAACCTGTTTAAAATTACGTATTAAATGTTTTAATTTTACAACATGCAAACTTTTCCAGCCGAAATTAAGGTTTTATTTCATACCCCAACCAACCCCGTATTCGCTTCTTGGAAAGTCGTGTTAGAATTAAAATTAAAAATGTTGTTGAATTAATTAGTAACTGTTTTTGACATATTCACCGGTGGGTGAGAATTAGTTTGATTCAAGTGCAAAACAATAATTTATACATTTCGCTAAGCATATTAATTAATACGTTGTAAACACATGCTGCTGACATATAAATAAAAACATATACTAGTTTCCTTGTTTTAAAGGAAATGTTGACATATTTATTATTGACAGTTCTGAATAACTTGGGAACAAATGGAAGAATTGTCAAGGAAAATCGCATGAAATGAAAGCGACCTATATAATATAAAGCATTATGACACTTTTTATATTTATTTTTTCATAAAGTTGTTGTGATTTTCTTACTATAAATCAGTAAATTGTCTTATTTGTAAATATGCGATATATACAGTGTATATTTGTGAATGTGTATGATTTACCTCTTTTATAAACGAATTAGACAACATGATCTGTTACGAGGACAGAAAGCGATCAGAAAGTTTTGAGACTGTTTCTATAACTTTATTATTGCGCTCACAATAAAACAAAACATTGGTTAGCAAAATATCAATGTATTTGTGACAAACTATGACAATGTCATTCAGTTATTCATAGAATTAACAAAATAGTAATGATTTGTAAATATACTTGTTGCATACTACGGAGCACTTTGCCGACGTTCATGATGTTGCTGCGACGTTAACATTATTCTGTACTCTTCTCTCTTTAGTGTGTTCACTGAAAAGCCTTCTGGACAGATACGTAGTCCATGGTATATTCATTAGTCTACACTTGTTTTGACGATTTACGGAAATTAGCGAACCAGTCTCGCATTTTTTTACGGGAAATATACGAGGTTTTAATCATTATCTAGTACAAAAGCGATTTACGGAAATTACCGAACCAGTCTTACATGTTTTTATATGAGGTTTTAATCGTTATATAGTAGTAGGTACAAAAGCAATTTATCGTATTGGTCCGGAAATCGTTTACGAAAATAGACGAGGTTTACCGAACGTTTACGGGTTTCTTGAAAAGAAGGAATTGTCCGCCATTTTGGTGTGTTGAAGTTTGGATACATTGTAGAAGTTTGGATACATTCAGGTATTACTAAACATAGAAAAATGGTTTCCGCTCAAGAACTTTAGTTAGGATGATATATTGGCCTGAAACTTGATGTGTACGTAGCTTATATGAAAAGCAATTTGTGGTCAAGGTCAAGGTCAATGTTATTAATCAAAGCACTGAAAGTGCTGAATGCGGCGGGTTTGTGTAACGGACAAAATCTGAATAAGATGAACATGCCATGAATAACAAAGTACAGGAAAAACGAACAGGAATGGGGGGTGGGGGGGGGGCGGGTTTGTGTAACGGACAAAATCTGAATAAGATGAACATGCCATGAATAACAAAGTACAGGAAACACGAACAGGAATGGGGCGGGGGGGGGGGGGAAATAGCGCCCGACGCGAGTTCTTCTTGCCATGTTTGCATCTTGTCAATTGGTATAGCGTTCAGATCCGGAATGCCTCTCTACCTTTCTGTTCTTGCACAACTAGAGGCTTAACTCTACAATCTGTGAAAGTTTTGATCGAATCCGATCTTAAATACAGGAGATATAACGATAATTCTATATATGCTATGACAATCCAGTGGTGTCTAAACATGTTTCTTAAGTTCGTCTTATCATTAATAATAATTCACTGACATCGTGAATCACTAAAACACTTTCGAAATAGTTGTTGCTATATACAATTATACATAATAAAGCAATAATTATGTTGTTTACACGTTCTACCAGTAATTCGCCATAAAAATAGTTCTCAAAAATGCGTATGCATACAATTTGTTATATTTTGCTTAAGTTAGGAATGAGATATTGGAATGAAACTTTATGGGTAAATGGAAGCTTTGGACATAAAAATCAGTCGGCTAAAACTGTCCACATATAACATTTACGTTATATCTTTTCTTGTTTAAGTCTCAGGTGATGATGGTCTGGGCAATTCCAAGGCTTATTCCGGCTTCGGGAGCAATTTCCGAGACATATTTTCTTCGGACTGTCACGAGGGAGTCTTTGACTTTGTGTTTCACAATTGGTCCATATTTGGCCTTCCTGCCAGTGTGCACATATCATCATCTGTCGATTCGCGACCTTCCGCAAATCGTCGGTGCCATCTAAATACCAATGCACTGGAACACTTCTTGGGTTGTTTAACGTTTGATATCATTTTCCAAGTGTCCGTAGGCGTCATAGTCATACCAGCCTTCGCACACAATTGTATACCGTCCGGTGCTCCGTCCGTTCAAACGACGTCGTTTTTTTACTTCAACGAAAAATAAAATTGCACCTATACTTTAAAAGTGCACCGCGACTTCAAACGTTGTCAAATTACTTCATACCTTTGTCAGTGTTTTCCTCTGACGTTTAAATTACATCAGGGCAATTTTTACGAGCATTTGGAGCCAAATATGAAAAAATAAACAACTACTGAAAGTGAAACATACGCAACGTTTTAACATTTCCACAGTGCTCGGTGATATCGAACATGGGTTGCTATAGCAATGGTTATACGACGCATGGTATATCCAAATATAGTTGATCTTCAAGCAAACATTCAAAAGAGATTGAACAATCATTTACAGAACAATTAAAGCGCTATGACGTTGTTATGTTTATGAAGGCAGTCTCATAACTTTCTGACTGCCCCTCGTATGTTGTCAATTTATATGTTTTGTAAGACAACTAATGAAGTCGTCTTGTTGTTTAAGTGACGTTATATTCCCTTTAATCGTCCGATATATAGTCATTTTGACAATGATATCAATGAACAGTAGTCCCGAGTTAGGAGTCCATAACTTCATTTATCACATAACATGTGGTGTGGGAGTGTAATTATAACACCATTCAATATTTTCGATATTCCACTAGTGGTATAACATAACGTTAATGACGTCATGGACGTCACGTTAATGTACGTTTTATGACGTAATGTAACGTTATAAGTTATGTAATAAATAGAATCTAACATTCGTTCTCATTCATTATTGAATTTATTAAACTCGTTAGCAAAAATGGTATAATGCTCGGCACAAGCCTCGCATTATATCATTTTGCCAACTCGTTTAATAAATTCAATAATGAATGAGTACTCATGTAAGATCCTCTAAGTACAAACTACAAAGAGTTGTTAATTAACTTTAGCCAATTTACCGAAGTCAATTAGGGTGCATTCTATTTCAATGATAACGACCGCACATACTTTTAGGAAGGCATCGTTTTTTTTTCAGTTTTAGATGTACATCCAAACATGCCAACACTTAGTTTGCACAACTCGTCACGGCATACCTTGAACTGCGACTAGTGCTTTACTTTCGTTGATTGATTTCAGATTAGTTGATATGTTATTTACGTTGTATTCATAATTTGCATGTGTTTTTTTTCTTTTAGATCGTTTATATGTATACGTTTGATGTAAAGCCAGACTATGCTTATATCAATCGGCATTGATCCAGATGTTCCGTCGAGAGTAAACGTATACTACTACCACCAAATTGGTATTATTTCATCCGAAATGTTTCAAAATCAGATTTGTTATTTTGGTATGCTTTCTTTGCAACGTTTGTTGTTTGACATCTGAGTGTAATGTTAGTAAAACCTGTACTGTAAAATGACACATTGACCCTCATCCCTATCGGTATTCTGTATTAGTATGAGTGTTGGAATGTGCCATTAGGCGTAGCTTGCAAAGCAGTATATTATTATATTAATTTGAGTGCGTTATCCTCTACACAAATGTCGTTAACTGTGTAATTAACGTTTCAATAAGCATAGTCAGCCTTTGAAATGTATACAATTTATTATGTATCTTACAGTTTCTATAGTTACAGAACGCATGGAGCACAACCCTTAGAATTGCAAATGCAATGTAAGTAATAGATAGAGTCCGGTCTCAGCAAGTTAGATAGGCGTAGCCCGTGGAGGTTTTTAAATAACCAACGAGCTGAGACAGACTCTGGTGTGTACTTAGTGACCCTGTCAGAATAACTATCGTTCTCTAACTTCCAATTATTAAAAGTTAGAGTATCGTATAGCTCGGCCCCGTAGTTATACTGAATTAAACGATGTAATGCTTTGCATTCATCAAAGGGAATTTCACCAACCACACTACAAAAAAAGTTAAAATTATAATACTGAATATTGTCCTTAATTTTAACCAGACTGTTGTGCGTTAATGTATGTATTAATCAATAGCTTAATCAAAATAGACTCCAACGTGCTGGTGTACTTATGTGGCGTATTCTAGCCTAAAAACAATAGTCAAAATTTAAAACAGGTGTTCAGGTTAATATACAATACCGTATATTTGCCGATTAAAAATAAAGTTTTTTCAAGGATTCTTAAAATATCCGTGATTGAATATGCGTGAAATGAATTATGAGAGTAAGTGGTTAAAGCCGTTTATATTGTGTCTATAGAGTTTGGATTCTACTTACATGTAATAACTTACATATTTTTACAATCCAGAATCTATAAACACAATATACACAGCTTTAAATAACCAGCCAAGCCAAACCAAACTCCAGAACTGCAGCGTTGAATTAAGAGGTATACCAAAGACTATGAGATTGGACCTGTGGAAACGGCCGAACACGATACATACGAAATATTGCAGTCTCGGTTCATGAACGGTAGTGAAATATGCTTGCTACCGCTCACGCCCACTAGCCCCGGGTTGAGCAGAACTCATTATTCATAAACTCAATAGTACAGAATTTTAACCATCCCGAAGACGGCATGCATATGGTGGTGGACATAGCGACATCTGTACTTATTACACCCCCATGTCCAATGGCGTATGGTCCCAGTATCTAACAAAATTCTATGCACCGAAGAGTGAAATAAACAAAATGGATCTCGTAATTCAGTTTACGCATATTCAATCACGGATATTTTAAGATTCCATGAAAACACTATACTTTTAATCGGCACAGATACATTATCATATGACCTAAACACTTGGATTATAAGATTTGTTCATGGGTATCCGATAAAGATCGGGAATTCCAACCCGAGGAATAACTGAGTCGGAGCCTCGGTTTCGATTAAAACAATTCTGAATTCCCTATCTGAACCGGATACACACGATTGGTTCTTTTTCTTGCATACAGTTGACTTTATGTGCGTTGACGTCGCCAATTACTATTGTTTTGCATGGGTTTTTTTATACAATGACGTCATGCAACTGTTTGTTTGTTGATGCGCGTGACTTTAATCTTCTCCCATGTGTAAGATCAGGCTTTCCATCACCTATGTAAAACGGGATAACCTTATCCATTATGCAAGAAACTTTTGTAGTGTAATTTTGCCATTATTTGGCGGATAAGTTATGCGGTCCATCATTAATTGGTTACGTTACATTAAGTGTTGTATAAGTACATAGTGCATTTCATTTTTTCTTACTGCATTGACCTAAACATGTTCATTTAAAATTAAAATGTCTCAAAAATTAACAAGTAAATAATGGAATGTGAATAATTTAAACCAAAACAATTGCTTCGGACATTGAATATAGTTGATGCCAATATTTCATAATGTTACGAACAAAGTATTGGTCATCGTTCCTTGTGATTCACAGGTAATTTAGTTATTTATCTGCTCATAGTCCGACGATTACACACTTAATTTAAATATGCATTGAGTAAACATGCTGCTATGTTATAATGATTACGAATTAACTATATTGCTTTATATTGTTTGCATTATAACTATCAAACATTTGAAAATGAATAAACACTTTTCTTTTTGCACGTTGAAGTCAAATTGATCGTTGTGTTATATTTGTATTTCCAGTGTCTGGTATTGTTGCCATATCTCCTCGTGCAACAATATTAAGTCATGATCAAACCCAAACTCAGACATGCTACACCCGTATACGACACATCGAAACTAATAAAACAGACGTCCTTGATGACATCTGCGACCAGCGTCACCATTCATCTTTAAATACTTAGCCTGTTTCCAATCCTATGCAACCTTGCCACAGAACCTTATAAAGGATAAGAGATTTTCTGTATTTTCAAAAGACGCTTGCTAGTGAAAAGCACATTTGGCATGTAACACTATTAAAGCTTTTATTTCCCACGATAATTTAGACAATTACACGTGTAAACTTGCCAAGGGGTTTGTGAAGCACGTACATTCCTATTAGGTAATATTCCAGTGACGTATGGAACTTCTATTTATAGATAAATTGTTCGTATCCCAATGGGTAAGAAATGTGCACCTCTTCTCGCAGATTTGTTTTTGTACTGCTATAAAAGAGATTTCATGTTGAGTCGTTCTACAGATATTCAGGACCTCGAAGCCTTTTATAACACCTTTACTTAACTGAATGGTATATTGAATGACCATGTATGTCCTACTATGGTTAACAACATCTATCCTAAAGAACTTTAGTTATCCCCCACTTAGACGGTGATGTTTCCCGAGCAACTTCTTATGGGTTATATAGTTCTCAACGTATTCGTGTTTTTTTAGAGGACTTTAACCTTCCTAACCATTGCATCAATCAAAAGTTTCTTTATTAAGGCTACCGTTACAATTTACTTTGAAGAGTTTGCAAAATGTTAGGATATAGTTTTACAAAAAACTTGTAAAGCAGTTTCAGAACTCTTCTGCGACAACGTCTATCATAACTTAACTTCCATGGTGGCGTGTTTTTAAGATACATGGTCATGATCCTATCATTTTTATCCTATCATTGTGATCCTGTCATTTTGATCCTATCGTTGTGATCCTGTCATTTTGATCCTATCATTTTGATCCTATCATTCTGATCCTATCATTTTGATACTGTCATTTTGAAACGAACTTAAATTCAACTTTGTTTATTTCGCTCTTCGGGGAATATAATTTTATTAGATACTGGGATCATACGCCGCTGGACATGAACTAATGGCAGTAAATATGGCATGTCCAACGCCATATGCATGCCATCTTCGGGATGTTTAAAATGCTGTACTATTGATTTTATGAATATCGAGTTCTGTTCAACCCAGGGGCGTGAACGGTAGTAAGCATATCAATCAAACCGAGACTGCAGTATTTCGTATTGATCGTGTTCGGCCGTTTCTAAAGGTCCACTATCGTTCCTCGTTGATTGTGCGATGACTGACAGAGTGTGGACTCTGTGATGACGTCTACCTAAATCCTGAAAGGGATGGAAACGTTTATTTTTGTCTTAAATATTGTCTTGTCGTTCCTTAGACTTGTTTTTTATATTCATATCTGCATCATCAGCTTCGTGTTTTACTTATATTGCCTATTAATGCTGCCTAGTTTGTTAGACGATATAGGCTGGATGGCAGTGTTGTTGTTTTTTACACTTTTAATTGGGATGACAACTGTGTGTGGAGTGTGTGAACTATGGATTCTGGTTTAAGCTCCCAATGCGTTTTTGCCACTGACCTTTATAGTGTGGTACCCCTATTGTCAATCTGTTTATGTGTGTATGTGTGTGTGTCGCTTACCTTGCTTCTATTATCTACTTTTGTAATGGTACTTTTAAATATGACCATTATAGCGTGTTCCGAACGTTGCCATGTTTGCGATGTCAACACCTTATATTACAAAGGTAGAGGTCACCATGCGATTTTGGCCATGTTAGGGTTAGGGTTAGGGTTAGCCATCAGGAATGTTTTAAAGCTGCGGACTTGAGGGAAATGTGTCAAAGGAATGAAACATTCTCTTGAGTTAAATTATCAACCCATCTAGGCAAGTAAAACTAGGTATCTCAGTTATCGGGAGACCTAGCCATAATACATTGCGCCAAATAAAATAAAACAGTTTCTTAAACCAAAACAATTGCTTGAGAAATTGAATACAGTTGATGTCAATATTTCATAATTAAATCGCTCCTAATAAAACAAAACACTATCTGCATGTATGTAGTATGTCGACGATCAAGGTGGGGTTCTTCGATAAGCGACTGCCTAGAAAATGCTGGTGATTCAAAACACCAGTTCTATCTTTCTTTTTTTCTGGAAATTGTAGACCCTTACATATGGACATAAAGGGAGGTGGAAATACATATAGTAAACTGTAGTTTAGAGCGTATACTAGCTATATGCACTGTACTGAATACAGTTATGGCATAAGGGGAGTAACTCATACTATAATATAAAACTGGCAAGTAGGACTTATGAGGCCTGGTTGGCAGACATAAATTGCAAATTTGTAAATCATTAATATTAAGTATTTAAACAATTCAAATCCACTAGTTTTTGCATATTTCCAATTGTGTATTATATTGCACCAATAATAAAACCATGACGTTTATATCGTTATTATCAAGTGTATTTAATATCACTGAGTGTGTGCACAATAAAAAATTGTACATGGTGTATCATAAGATACGTTCAGACAGACCTTAATATGTTATCATCCAATTTTGAAAATACTTTATAATATTTACGTAATTAACGTTAAATTTTCTTCAATATGTGTCTCATTATTTGTAGCGCGAACACGTTTTTGTAATAATAATACTAATTATTATTATTATTATTATGGTATAAATATTTCTTCGATAAGTATGGACTACTTGGCAGTGGCGTAGCTGCCTATAGGCACTGTAGGCGCGTGCCTACACATTGTCCCAGAAATCAAAAAAAAATGCCAAAAATGCAATGCAAACTGATGGGTTAGTGGGTAGAGGGTTATAGTTAGCTGATAGCAATTTTTACTCGTGGTCTTTTCAGAAAACATGAGGAAAATAGACACATTCTTCAAAATATAATAGAGGTTATACTGCTGTGTGGAAATCAAAATATTCCATTAAGGGGTCACACAGAAGAAAGCAGTAATTTCATGGCAATTTTACGAGCTGTGGCATAAGATGACCCGATGTTGATTGACCATTTACTCAAACCAAAGCAACTGCAATGTACACTTCGCCGGAAATTCAGAATGAACTAATATGAATGTGTGCCGACCAAATCAAGGACAAATTTCTTGATGACTGCAAACTCAGTCCGTTCTTTGCCACTGAAAAATCCACAAAAGAGCAGCTATCATTATGTGTCAGATTTATTGACTCGAAATGTGAGGTTCTCTAGGAGTTTCTAGGCTTTAAACTTCTCTAGGAGTTTCACTGGTTTAAACCCCCAGTGGCCTACTTTGCCACTGACCGTTCCAATGCAGTAGCCCTATTGTCAACCCTTTTGTGTTTGTGATGTCGTTTACATTTATTATGACTTTTGCCTTCTTGTTTGTCTGTTTGCATGTTTGTTTCTGTGTTTTGTGGGGTTGACTGTCCTCCTTGAATGCTACTTTCCCTGTCCGATATTTTTATATTTCTTTGTAGCATGTAAGTCAATTAGTGGCGTTAATCTGGCTGAAAACATCATGAAGTTTTTAGAGGAAGCTGGTTTAGACATTCTTAAGATTCGCGCAATGTGCTATGACAGAGCCTCTAACCTGTCTGGAAAATATAATTGAGTTCAGGGACAGGTCAGAGAACGATCACCGCATGCTAAGTATGTACACTGTAAAGTTCACTGACCAATTTGCTCCAAAAGTCGATATGGTCTTGATGGAGGCAGTGGCGGAGACCAAGGTGGTAAGCAAATGATCACTGACGAAAGAGCTCACATTTTCGTTTGGAAATCATTATACGAGAAAGCATCTGGCATTGCACAGATTTCCAATTTGAGCCCAGCAAACCAAGGATGGCAGGCAAACACCAACACCAAGCCAATCCCGACCTTAAAACACCCTCTTATTATTAGCGGGTTACAGTGTACAACGTCTTTTCACACCAGTTGCTGCAAGAGATAGAAACTCGAATTCTAAAAAACGAAGGGCGTTATTCGGCCGAATATTTACTGCCAGCTAAAGTAGCCAGTCTACAGCCAGAAATGGCAACAGAGATTTACGCTGCGGATGCTACAGATATAAATGGAACAGTTTGGTAATGAGATGGCGAGGTGAAAGATGAAATGGAATAGAGCCAATCCAGCCCCACAAATGATACAAGAAACGTTACAACAAACTAATAAGGACTTGTATCCATGTATAAACAGCATATTGACAGTGCCACCGAATCAGTGTCTTTCGAAAGATCATTCAGTGCCATGAAACGCATAAAAAACTATATGCCGTCGACAATGAGCACTGACGGGATTTCTTCTCTGGCGCTCCATCACATTCACAAGGACATGCACATTCAAGGGTATCATCCTACGTCACGCGCACGCGCCAAAACGGATCCGTTTACATACACGGATGCTCGATTCGGTAGCTGGTAAATGGATTCTTATTAAGATTTACAAAACATTTGGTAAATTGACAATGCCCACCGTACCGCATGGATTAGAAGGCGTTCATTAAACCTTAAATAAGCTGTAAACTCCCAACCGTTTGTAAGTTTACTTCGATACCAAAATGTAAACTGTACCTGGCTTTGAAATGAGATTGTATCGAAGTAAACTGAAAAACGGCTGGAAGTTTACAGCTTATTTAAGGTTTAATAAAATGTTTTTCATCCACGCGGTACGGTAGGCATTATCAATTAATCAAATGTTTCGTAAATCTTGGTAAAATTCCACTTACCACCTCCCGAATACAGCTTCTGTGTATGTACACGGATCTGTTTTAGCGCGTGCGCGTGACGTAGGTTGCTACCCTTGACATTGACACAGAGTATGTTATAAATGTGTTTGCCTCCACCAAATGTAGAAAAATGGACTTTTTCTGAAATTTGTTATAGATCTACGCATTAGTGTTAACTATTTCATTTGCCATGATTGTGCAAAGTTTCGAATATTTTGAGAAAATATGTATTCATATTAATATATGTTAATTTGTTCTGGTTTCATGTTTTTTTGTGAAATAAAAAGTTTGAAATCGCGGATTAAAAACATATTGTGTGATGATTAAAATAGCGTCAGAATGCAGGATTTGGCTTCCTTAAAAAAAAAACCCGGGGGTGGGGGAGGCATGCCCCGCGACCCCTTAGACTTTGTGCCTGCACATTGATTTTGGCACAACTACGCCCCTGACATCGGCGTAGCTACTATTAGGCCATATAGGCCCGGGCCTACACATCAATTTGGAAAATGAAAAAAAATGAAAAGTCAAAAAATGCAATAAAAGCCAAGGCGGAAGGGGTGTGGGATTAAGTGTCAACATGTGTTTCCTTATTTTATTTTACAGTGTAGGTTTACTCAACTTTGTCAAATGTTAATTCTCAAATTTGTCAAAAAATATTTCTTCGAGTGCTCTGTCACATATACGCCAAAACGCGCCATTATATAGCTAGTTTAAAAAAAGCCAGGGAGCATGCCGCGGACCCCCCGTAGTTTTTTTAGGGCCTATATTTGCATTTCAATCAGCTACGCCCCTGTTAGATACAATGCTTTAACCAACCAGGACAGACCCCAAAACTCGGTCGAATTAATAGTTACCAACTCATAGTTCATTTTCGCATATTCAATCACGAATGTTTTAATAACCCATGAATAAACCTATACTTTTAATCGCTACATATACATTATTATATGACCTGAGCACATGGACAGAGTTTTGATAAGGGTTTTGTAGTGTAATGTTGCCGTTATTTGGCGGGTTAGTTTCTGTAATGAGTGTAGCTACATTGAGTTGGTGCTTTATTCCGAATGTTTATGCAATGTTGAGATTGTGCAAATGGTACCGTTTATAACATTAAGCCAAAGCAAAAACTATTCGTTTTTTCTTTCATATTGGAATAAATTAACATTTTAAAACGTGAAATATAGCATCTGTGACATTTGGACTGTATTTGCGTTTAAAGCTTACATTTGCACCAGAAAGAACATAAACACCCAAACAAGATTGTTTAGAACGTGTTGTTAACGAGTTACCCATATGATTTATACACTTTCGTGTACTGTCACATTTTGATTCCTAATATAGATGGAATTAGTCGAGCGATTGTGGACTACCAACATGTGTATTAGTAACCATATGACAGAAAGTATCTGATCTGAGAAACTTAGTGTAGTTTAACGGCTCCTCAACATATACACAATTATTTAGATCCGCCCCAGAAAAATTGGAATCCGGAAATCTGACCTACTCTTACTGGCTACTAGATTCATACTAGATTCATATGGTTCTTAATGGTAAACGGGACCGCCCGGTTCACGTATCCATACGACGGATATCCATATGACGGACTAGGCTAATGGAATGCGTCTTGCCCAAGAACACACCGACGAATGTCAGTGATGCCGGTGAGGCTTGAACCCGGGTTCACCGCATTTCAGTTCCATAATTCTATCCAATGGGCCACGCCAGACTCTAGAAATGCGATGCGTACAACTAGCAATAGCAACAGTATAGGTTATTAAATCTGTATGGCAAAGTAATACTTGGAACGAGTTGTTTTGGCGAAGTACGACGAATTTTTTAGTCTTTTTTGTTCGACGACGAGCTTGCGTGGCGTCCTGCGCCAAAACAGCCAGTTCCACGTATATTTTTCATGCAATTCAATAACACTTTTATTACATATTTGTTTTCGATAGATATGAATTGCTGATAAATTAAATTTCATTGTATTCGTGTTATTTCTTTTGACGGAGATCAACCCAATGTAAGAATGCAATAATATACATCATTATCTTGTCCTATACACATATCAATATATTTTATATCCATATATACATTTACCTATATATATAATCTATTATTAGGAAGGCTGACATGGTGATATTGAATTATCGTTATCTATAACATTGCTTCGTTGATTTCCGTAATCCGGAAACGGAAATATATTCGACAGTTCCATTTTGTCATCCATTCGTAAGGTTCTGAATGGATATGGTATTAACCGACAGTGTGCAAATTGGTTGGGTGCGTTTAGGTAAATTAACGAGTTCATTAATAGTACAACGGTCAATTTCGGTTTCTTTGGAAAAATCACAAAATATTTTGTTCTCTTTATAAATGGGCTGGTGTGGCCCAGTGGACAGCTCAGCGGTCTTGAAATCCGGATGACCCAGGTTCAATCCTCATCGGCGTCACTGAATTTCGTCGGTTTGTTCTTGGGCAGAACACTTTCCGTTAGCCTCGTCGATCGAATGAGGAAGTAAACCGTACTGTCCCGAGTATCGCAATCTCTCCCCCACACCCAGCACGTTACAGAACCATAATAATCTATTTGTTAGTAAGAGTAGGAGTTCCCGGTTCCTGTGTATCCTTTACACGTTGTCCTCTCTCTTGGGCAACACTAAATAACATACAATGTGTTGATGAACCGTTAAATAACATTCAGTTCATTTCACATGATACATATCTTACAGTGACCAGTTTATTACATAGAGATAAAGAGCACTTACTAAAATGGCGATCCAGTATTTTGTATTTTGCATTTCAAATGTGTTATCTTTTAAAAACAATGACGCCGGTTATCATTAGAATAGAAATATACTTTGATACATGGGACCAGAGCATTAATGTCCCCATCAGATGGACGAGGCTAAGGGAAAGTGGCGAAAACACTGAGGAACTTAGTGGCGCCGATGTGGCTTGAACCGGGTCTTCCCGTTTCAAGTCCACCGCGCTATCCAGTGTGCCACACCGGCCCCCGAACAAAGAAAGAAAATGGCTAAAATATGGCTTTCGGACTAGGGATATGGACGTATAAGTTGCCAGACTGTAATTAGTATGTATATGGTCGCAATAATGGGCAGCGTTCACTAAGCCTACCTTGGATAAAAACTAGCTCAGAAAGTAGGAATGTGAACCTCATCCCAAGCGCATATCAAAACGGAATGGGTGCTTCCCACGTACACTTTAAATTTAAAATGATATATACGTCAGCCTCACTATTTCAAGTTCTGTTTTGCTTTTTTATATTTAAAATGATTGAGTCCCTCGCTCAAACATTTTCGGTGAAAAAACGAAAGCCTTCCAATTATTCTGTCTGTTCTGTCTTTTGTCTCTTTTAATACCGATACTGCACACACTCAATAGCACAGATCGATACTGACGTCACACAATAAAATTACCAGAAAATATCTTGACATTGAACAATAGAAGCAAACTCAAATTCAATAGTTTCCCGATCTGTTTTCGGACAAATCATACATATTTGTATAAGTGTGACGGACTGATGACGATAGCGGATAACGACAGACGACGGAAAAAATGACCCCTCTAAGTGTCTGCCATGCTAAGCAAGCGACACAAAAACAAGTGTTCAGTTATCAAATAAATATATTTATCATGGGGATAATTTGTATGCACTCTTCAACTCGATACAACCCCCCCCACACCCCCACCCCTCAGTCGGTAGTGGGGGTGATAAGAATCAACCGACTGCTCGTTACTTAGCAGACGGGTAGGACCCCACACCCCAACCCAACCAACCCCCAACCACGAAAAGTTACCGTGTGTTGGAAGGAAATCAGGATGGTGAGTGAAGTGGAGATCTGGTAGTTATCTCCGTGTTACAACACACCACTTTGGTCCAGATTTCATCTATACGGTCGGTTAGATTGGCCCGATCTGATCAATCGGTGTTTCACGCCGGCTATACGGGATCCTAGCTTCTAGTTAAATTCACATCTCACTCAATCCCTCTCGTTTAATATCTTACTCCGCTTTTATTTGTCCTCTTTAAACATAATGTAGAAAGGATTCTTTATGGCGTTGGCGCTATGGCTAATCATGTTTTTCTGAACGCTATACTGGTGCCACTCTTAGGGGGAACATAAGACTTAGTGCGGTTCTTCGGCTTTTTAGTTAAGGGGTTATGTCCGCTGGGTGGTATGGGTTGTCTGATGCGTTAGTTTTATATGGGTATACTCTTCACGCATTCTTGGCATATGTCTGTCGGATATCCACAGCAAATGTTCCCTCGTTGGACTCCGAGGTGGGTGAGAAGCGTGGAGAATGAATATCAATTCCCATTATGGGACCCAAACACGCACAAAAAACTACTCCTATTGGTTTGAAACGATTTAGAGAAGAGTCCGAATCTGATGAGAATATTTCTCATTAAAATTGGCCTCGTTTCCTCAATATTATCTCTCTAGAGGATGACAAACCTATCCCTAGACTCTCTCTTTTTCCATGTCCAAGGCTTTACTTGGCAACCCCGGTGAGCCAAAGAGTGTTAAAAAACTCAGTAATGGAAAACTTCTTATAGAGTGTGCCAAAAACTCACTTTCTGACAATATCCTTAAGTTAAACTTTCGTAAACAGCCATGTTGAGGTTATTTCTCACATCCTCTCAAATCTTCAAAGGGTGTAGTACTCTCCAGGGAACTGGAGCTCTGCACTCCTGAAGAAATGACTCATAATCTTAAGTCTCAAGTGTGACTGAGGTAACGCGCATCAGTACCAGGCGGGGTGGCAAAGTCACTCCTATCAACACTTGTGTGCTTACTGTCAGCACACCAAATCTTCCAAAGACCATCAAGACTGGATATATCATTCTAAGAGCTGAACCCTTTATTCCAAACCCTCTTCGATGTTTTACTGTCAACTCTTTGGTCACCACAGAGAAAGATGCAAACGAGCTGCTCCTGTCTGCTCCCTTTGCGGCCAGGAGGGTCATAGCGACTTCGCGAATTGTGAAAATCCCGCCTCTTGCGTTAACTGCAAGGGGACACAGGGGCTTTCTTTAAAGATTGTCCGAAGTGGAAGCACGGGAGGGAAATACTGAAAGTTAAGATTGAAAAGAAGATTTCGTTTCCTGAAGCTAGAAAGCGTGGTGAGAGTCTTACTCCACCCACTCCATCTGGCAATTCTTATGCCGATGCGAGTAGGGTTGAGAACCAGCTACCAGGTCAATCGGGGCGCAGACCGTGATGACCTGGCCAACAGACTCCGACTACTATTCCACTCTCTGTCATAATTCCTCTAAAATGTCTTCAGCCTCGCAAACTGTGGTCCTTTAAATAAGCATTATGTAGCTCCCAAACATCTTGTGGCTTCCAAGTCTAACACTCCTTGACATCTCCTACACCTACTGCGTCTACTTCATCTATTTCGAAATCGACGGAATCTGGTGCAACCAAGAGTCCACCAAACCCGACGAACTCTTCCAAAAGTTAGTCAAATCTGAAGAACTCTTCCAAGATTTCATCACCACGCAGAACTGCTGCCACGGATGTGACAGCAAGAAAAACTCCCCGACTAGGGAAGCAGTCAAAAATATCTGACGTTCCGATTGTACTGCACAACAGAATTGGAGACTTGGAGATGGAGGTTGATGATACAGCATATCTGGAACTGCCAAAGTCTACAAAGTCTCCAAATTCTGCCAACCCAAAGGCCGTTACCCCGTACTTCCGCCGTAAGTAACATCAAAATCTAATAAGGTCATTCGATGGAACTGCCGAGGTTTAAAACCTAATTATGATGAAATCAGCTTACTTTTAAATAAACACAACCATGTTGCATTTTGTATTCAAGAAATTTTCTTGAAGACTAGTGATATCTTTAAAAACTATTCATATATAACTATATTTGTGATACAAATGATACAGCTACTGGAGAAGTTTCGATTCTTGTGAATCGAAATATTCCTCACAGAACTGTATACTCCATTCAATTAAATCGGAAAATGGCGTTCTTCTAGTAGACCCATTCGTCGAGAAGATGTTGTCCTAGCCCGGTGCAGGATAGGGCATACACGTAACACTCATTCATATTTATTACAATGCACAAACACATCTTGCTGGAATGTGTAGACTTTGATCCTATGCGTCAAAAGTACTACAATGTGCATACTATGAAATAGTTATTTGATACTATAGGTTTTAGTCTTGTTTTAGATTTCCTGAAAGAAATCAGGACTATATAAATCATTATAATATGTTTTTATATATTTACTTGTTATATACCCGTTGACGGGCATTTGTTGATTTACATATATAGTTTAAATTACTTCCATATCATCCCTTATTTGTAAATAGTTTTATCTTTATATATTTACATTAATTTTTATTACTACATGTACTTCATTTCTTCAACATTCATCAGTTTCCGTCACACTTGTAACCTGAACTTGGATCCGCCCCAGAAAAATTAGAATCCGGAATTCTGACCTACACTTACTGGCTACTAGATTCGTACTAGATTCATATGGTTCTTAATGATGAACCCCGATACACGGGACCGCCCGGTTCGCTTACTGTATCCAAACGACGGATTAGCTCTCCCAGCTCATTCGATTTGCTAGAGCGTGTAATGATGTTATAGTCTTCAATGATCGAAATCAAGTTATTACAAGTAAACTTCTTCAGCAGGGTTTTCGTTATCGCAAACTACGTAGATCTTTCTCTAAATTATACCGCAGCAACGAGGGCCTGCTGGAAAAGTACAACACCTACCTTAAACACTTCTGCGACTAGGCATATCACATCCCTCATTTTATGGAGATGTGGTCTATAAACTTCGAAAGTTAATGAATGAATGAATGAATGTTGTTTTACGGCACGTCGACACATAAATAGGTCATATTGTGAGCAAAAATTGATGAAAAATGAAGTATTATTTAAAAATAAGTGTAAATAGATAAAGATAAACTATTAAAAAAAAATAAGGCATGATAAGGTGTAATATAAACTATGTAATGTAAATCAACAAATGCCAGTCAACGGGCATATAAACAAGTAAATATATATAAGAACACATTATAATGATTTATATAGTCTGATCTCTTTTAGGAAATCTAAAACAAGACTAAAATCTACAGTATCAAATAACTCTTTCATAGTATTAACATTGTAGTACCTTTGACGCATAGGATCAAAGTCTACACATTCCAATAATATGTGTTTGACCGTTAACGGTGCAAAGCAGGGTATACATTCTGGTAATTGCTCACCTTGTAATAAATATGAATGAGTATAACGTGTATGCCCTATCCTGCACCGGGCTAGAATAACTTCCTCTCGACGAACGGGTCTACTAGAAGAACGGCATTCTCCGAGTAACTGTTTATTTGAATGGAGTTTATTGTTAACTGACAAATCCCAAGCGGTTTGCCAAGAGCTACGAATATATGTGTTAATACAACTTTTAAAATCAGTATAAGGTAATTTGGTATTAGATATATGTAAATATAATGCTGTCTTAGCAGCACTATCAGCTCTATCATTACCCCGTATTCCTACATGGCTTGGAAGCCAGCAAAAATTAATAACATTATCAATTATAAGAGAATTGTACTTTTCTAAAAGTTGAAGCACAACTGGGTTATCATGTTTTTTTTACCCAGTGCTTGAAGGCATGAAAGGGAATCAGAAAAGATTACAAAATGGTCATCATCAGATTCCTGAATATAATTTAAGGCAAGTTCAATTGCCTTAAGATCAGCTGAAAAGATAGAGGCCTTGTCAGGCACGCGGGTCTTTATGCTGTGTTTGTGAACAGCTGCTGCAGCTACCTTATCTCCATCTTTAGAGCCATCTGTGTAGATATGTTGAAAGTCACTGTATTTCGATATAATTTCATTAAATTTGCTTTGAAAGACAGTAGGGTCTGTACTGGATTTGTTATTATTACAAAGATCAAAAATAATTGTTGGAGTTTCCAAAGTCCACGGTGGAATTTGTGGTACTTTGTACTTGGCAATCAAATTTAGGTCGATTTCAGTGTCTGTTAATTTTGGTTTAATACGAAGACCAAATGGTGGAATGGCCTTCGGTTTTCGATCAAAAAGAGGTTCACAACTAGGATTAAAAACATTATCGAAAGTTGGGTTTGAAGGGTTAGACTTTAATTTTATGGCGTATTGAAGAGCTAATTTGTCTCGTCTATGAGACAGTGATGGTTCATTGGCTTCAACATATAGACTTTCGGCTGGTGATGTACGAAAGGCACATAAGGCGAGTCGTAATCCTTGATTATGTATAGGGTCGAGCATCTGCAAGTACGACTTGCGAGTCGATCCATATACTATTGAGCCGTAGTCAAGCTTGGATCTGATAAGATATAAAGGAGTCTGACGGGTTTCCTGACTGCTTTACAAATTTAATCAGGAAGTTCGTCAGAAAAGGATATAACCCTTTGGTTTTACAGCGCACTGCATGTTTAGTGATTGACCCCTCTACAGTCAGTCATTACGCTTCACTTTTCACTTGTGCGATGACTGGATTACCTCTTGGGACTCTATGATTGTACCTACTGAAATCCCAACTAAGGGAGGTGGGTGCATGCATGAGCTTTCGTCCCACGGGTTTTCTGGTCGTACCCTAGATTGGTTTTCTCTTTAGCTGCAACTACTATGGTTGTTCAGTACGATTCTGGATACATCCTGAGAGGTTTATTATTTTGTATGTGTTTCTTAAGTTAGTTTCTCAGGATGTGGACTTTATTGTTAGAGAATTCCTCTTGATGGGATGTAGTTTTGTTTACACTGTCTTGTCTATTTGGGCGTTGAAGACAGGATAATAGCGAGGATTGTGCGCATATAAAATGGATTCAAGCTAACCAGTAGGCCTTATTGCCTACTGACCGTTCCAAGTCGGTAACCCTGTCTTCAACACCCTTTCTGTTGTTTTTTGTTCCATGGTTCCATATAGATTTGTTTACACTGTTTTGTTTATTTGGGCGCTAAAGACAGGATAATAGCGAAGATTGTGCGCATATAATATCGATTCAAGCTAACCTGTAGGCCTTATTGCCTACTGACCGTTCCAAGTCGGTAAACATGTCTTCACCACCCTTTCTGTTGTTTTTTGTCTCTTTCATTGTATTTTCAAGTCCTTGTTTGCAGTACAGAGCGGACCTACGATGCCATTGCGTTCGGACGCTGTGGTTTCTATAGGACCCTATATCTCATTTTTGCCCAAGAACATACCG